>JAHLJT010003656.1:44389121-44419581 GCA_031308135.1 Acheta domesticus | reverse complement strand
CCCGGCTCCGCTCCGACACGCCCCCTCCCCGTTGGGTCGAACCGCGCGCGCAGCCGACAGATGGATAGCGTGGGCCCTGCTCCGCCCTGCATCCTCTAGGCGGGAACTGCGCTTGAGGCCAGAACGGGTCTTTTCTCGTCTTCACTGCTGGCGGGACACACGTGGTCTCTGTGCACCATGACTGGGAGAATTGCCTCAGTGCATCAACTGATGTCACTACAGTGCGTCTGACCGGGAGATCGTAGGTTCGAGTGCCGACTGCTATGGGATTTTCGACACTAGGTTGTTAGCTAGGACGAGTTCAGTCACTGTCTGCAGGAAAATTCTAGCGACCGGCTGCTCTCGTCGGTTAAACCTTAACACACACACACACCACACACAAACACCAAACCACTACATTATCACACATGCCGGGAGAACAGTCGGGAGCTAAGAGCTTATCCCGGCTGAGGCGGTCCCACTAGTGGGGAGATACCTTGTTGGGAAAACCCGCTATTTGACCGCTATTTGGTCGGCGCCGTGTCTCGCAATCCAGCGGCGAAAGATCACAGCTACCTCCCGATGAAGAAACATACACTACACTTACGGAACTAATGGCCTCAGTAGTTGGCTTACCCAGAATCCACTACCTATCAATCAGTCTATAAAAAGCACATGCAGAAAATTACTGATTGTAACATTCGTATTAAACTTGTCTCGTGAACAGTAACGTTCAGAATGGGTATATGCGACACATTACTCACAAAATGTTTATAAAATATATTTTGACGTCATTACTGCCATATGTTTTTTCTAAAATAGATCCTTGAGTATCGACCAGCTTTTTAGTCGTTATATTAATCTTAACAGTGAAATATTCGCACTAATGGCTCTCCCTGTTTTGGCATGTGCGAAATGCTCTATAACCGCAGTCACGTCATGATGTTTTCGCCTATGACGAAGGCAAAAAGTTTTGACATATCTGAAAACATGCTTCTTAATTGTCTTATGTTCCTTAATACAGTTACTTATTTCAGTTGTTACAACAGGAACGATTAAGGCGCATAAAACACCGCATATTACTTGTTTTAATTTCATTTCATTGTAAAAAATACTTGTTATAATGTAAAATAACAGTGAAAGTTCATTTTTTCTTTCAGAAATAAAACACGCATTTTGCTTGTAAAGTATTTTCTGTTACGTATCATTCACCATTTCAGTTTTTCGAGTTCTGGTATATTATTTTTTATTTCGCATCTCATATTATAAGTTTCAAACTCACTATTTTTTGTTTTATAATTTATTTATGGAACAGTAATAATTGTTCAATCCACCAAGCACCTTTAATTAATAGCTGTATTCTACTAATTAAAAACTGATATTTCAAATTGCGTTTTTTCACTTCAAAATTTAAAGGAAAACAAACAATTTATCATTCTTTTAGTGAACCATTCTTTCATCACATAATGCATTTCCAACTAATAAAATTACGATAATTTTCTTCAAAGAAAAATATCTACAATTTTTCACGTGGTTTCTATATTTCTGTTTGCAACTCAACATGAGTGAAAGAGGAAGGTAATTTCTTATTGAGATTACGCTAATACATAGATCAGGCAGTTTTGATGAAAATGGACCCCCCACTCCGCCGTCACATATTGGTAGTTTATCCTCCCATTTCGCCGGAGTTCATTTTTTCCCGCGTCGATCTCGGATGAAAGATATACGTTCCATGAATACAGAGGCCCGTCAGGACGCATCGTCTCTTTCTATTAGCGAACACTCGTGTCGACAACGCGACGCACACTGGTGCCAAATCTGGATTTCGTGGCCAAAATTATAAAACATTTTCAATTGATTTTAAAATGAGTCCATTAAAGTTTTGGAGATCACTGACTTCAAATTTGATGTTATTTTGTCGAAAAAGAAAATGGCGTATGCAAAATGGCGAAACAAATGTAGAAACACTCATTAAATTGTTTTGAAAGTAGTAGTGCTACAGAATGGCACAGACTTTCCGGTATTAGTTCTCTATTTCCTTGTGTCTTCGCTAGCTATTCGGAATTACCACAAACTCTTTCTTGCCAGCTGTCATCTATCACCGCCAAAAGTACATTTTCTTGTCATTTTCTTAATTTTTCGGATTCCTATTGGTAGAACGGAAATATTATTTTTAGAATATTAAAGAACACAAAAACTTACTCATAATGGCAATGTTCTTTTTTTCACTAGTGGAGCTACAGAATGGCACGACTTTTGCGTATTATTTCTATTTCCTTGGGTCTTCGCTACTATTCGGATTGCCACAAACTCTTTCTTGCCACCTGTCATCTATCACCGCCAAAAGAACATTTTTTTGTCATTTTCTTAATTTTTCGATTTCTTATTGGTAGAACGTAAACATTAATTTATAGAATATTAAAGAAAACAAAACTTAGTCATAAATGGCAATTTTCTTTTAAAAATTATGCGCCGTGTTTAAAAGAAAATTGCGTTTTAGCGTATAAAATTGCGAAATTTGAAGCTAATTTTCACAGAAAATTTTTGAGTTTTCAAAATACTTTATTTTGAAGTTATTTCAAGCACGTACACTCACAAATATAATAATGATTACAATATTGCTGGCAATGTGCATATTAAAGATGTGAGCGATCTTTCAAAAAATTACAATTATGTAATTTTTGAAAAAAACAAAAAACTCAAAATAACTTTATCCTATACTAAAGAGTGTAATTAGCACTGTCCGTTACAAAAGTTTCAAGAAACAAATTGCAGCCATATATGAGAAAATGGCGTTTGAAGCGTTTCTGAGAATGCGAAATTTTGACTAGTTTTCACAGAAAACGGTTGTGTTTTCGAGAAACTTTACTTACATTATTTAAATCACATGTTCTCGTAAATATAATAATGTAAAAAATCGCAGCTAATGTAAATATTATCGACGTGAGAAAAAGTGAAAAAATTTACATTTTGTAATTTTTGAAAAAAACAACGTATAGAGCAATATGGCTTTTATGTATTTGATAGAGTACATTTACCACTATCCCTACCAAACGTTTAAAGAAAAAATTTGGAGCCGTTTTTGAGAAAATCTAGTTTTTGTAATTTTTTAAATTGCACATATTCCATGCAATATTGCACGAAAACTACTAAAATTTTGAAAAAACATTTACATGACCTTTATGAAAGACTCAATATGTAGAACAAATTTTATTGGAAGAAAAAATCTCTATCTTCAATTTTGTAGTTGGCGAAAGACGCAGAAAAAATTCAAACTTTTCACAATTTTCGAAAATTCAGAGTTATCCGTGAAAATCGGACCTATGCCATATTATAAATGTATTTTACTCTTTTCGTACAAGAAATTCAAAGAAAAAATTTGGGGCTGTTTTTGAGAAAACTTAGAAATCCCCGGGGGCTTCATATAAAGTACCTCCAAATTTTGAAGAATCTTTTTCAAAATCTGAAAACTTTGACTAGAATCAGATCGACCGGGGAATATCCATTTGGAAGAAATCGTACGTATGGTTTAGGCGCTAGCAGTGTTCACAGACGGACAGACGGATGGAAAGACAGACAGACAGACAGACGGACGTTTTCCTTCAATTGTTTTTTCGGTATCAAGGACCTAGAATACAGAGTTCTGGCTACACCAGGTGTTAGGGGATTTTTTTTTCTTATTTTAGCAACTAGTTTTATCCATTTTTTCGTTTTCACGGCCCAGCAATTAATTTTTTTCCGCCGAAAATTGGCCATTTTTTCGCGCAGCATTACATAACTTTCCCTATACTACGTATATCACTCCCTGTATACGTACGTATACGGGAAAGTAAAAAGTGCTGTGTGCGAACGCCATAAACGTCTCCTGGATGGTTCTGTTCTACTCCAACTCATGCGGGAATTGTTGGCGACTCGGTCCTCGTATCCCTGATTCCTAACGCTTAACGTACCAACCAAAGAATTCAGAGACATAAAATTCCTAATTTGAAACTTCGATTGTTGGATTTTAAAAAAAATATTTTCTCTCCTTCAAAAATACAATTTTTCAGAGAAGTTAATCTTTGGCCAGTTCATTAACATTTGGTAACTAACCTAGATATTTAATTGGTAGGGGAATTATCCACCAATTTCATAGGAAAATTATTTATGTTACGTATGTGAGGTTTAATTGTGTCGTAGCGAAATTTTTTTGCTTGTTTTACTTCGATTGGTTTTTATATTGCAATAATCCTCTCAGTCTATGAATAGATTAAGATCATCCTGAAGGTAATTGATGGCTGCCTTGTAATATGTGATGGCAAAAAATGCAGTGTCGTCAACATATAAAGCTATTTGAGAGTTTATTCAAAAAGGTAAATCTGAAATGAAAATATTAAATAGGGTTGGCGATAGTGGCGAGCTTTGCCGGATTCCTGCTGAAATTTTGGAAGGTTCGAGTTGGTATGGTTTACTTTAACTCTGAATTCTCTGCCCGTGAGGACACTTTTAATTGTGTTGTATATGTAGTCCTTTTGGGAGATTTTTAAAAATTTTTATAGCAAGCGATGATGCCATATTCTATCGAATGCTTTTGAAATGTCTATGAAGATATCTGTGAAGTATTGAATTTTATGGAATGTTGGCTATGAATTCTGTGGTCTTAGAAGTTGATGGGTCCTTAAATAGTTTTGTCGGAAAACCAAATTGTTGGATTTTTGGCCACGAAATCGAGATTTGGCATCAATGTGCGTCGCCCAAATTTACGAGCAGCGAACAGGCGACGGCGGCGACGACGGGGGCCGGGGCGGCGGGGGCGGTGAATGGCGGCGTCGCTGCGAGGTCTGGGCGCCCGCAGCCGCGCAAACGCGCTCCGAAGAGTATAATCACGCATCCGGAAATGGTCGCATGAATAGTTGAACGGCGCGCGTCCGTGCGCCGCCATACGTCAGTGCCGCCGCCGCCGCCGCTGCTGATGAAGGGGCTCCGGGAAACAAATGCACAACGGTTCGCGCGCGCCCTCGCCGCCCGGAACGATTTGTAAATATTCACGGGACTTTGTGGCCCGGATGGATGGGCTGCGGCTGGCAGTGGGACGGGCAGGGCAGGGCGGTGCGGGGGCGGGGCGGGGCGGGGAGAGGGGCGGGGATAGGGGCGGGGTGGAGTGGGGCCGGGCGGGGCGGGGCGAGACGGGACGAGACGGGACGGGGGGCGGGACGAGGCCTAGCGAGGGGCGGGACGGGACGGGACGGGACGGGACGGGACGGGACGGGACGGGACGGGACGGGGCGGGGTGGGGCCGGGCGGAGCGGGAGCGGAGCGTGGCGTGGCGTGGCGTGGGGGGTGAAAGGCTCGAGGACAGTGGTGGGTATGAAGGGATTGGATGCGACTGCGGCGAGATGACTAACACTTGTGAAGTTTAAATGGGGTGAGGACCATCTGGAGAAGGAAGTAAATTTCTTCCTAAATAATGCTGCTTTGAATTTTTTTCTTGCAAATCAGTTTCATTTTCGTATTTAGAATGAAGCAAATTCCTTTATAACTGAACGTCACGATGATTCTCATAACCCCCCGCGTCTTGCTGTGTCTTCGCTGCTCTTGCCAAAATTTGCTCGCGGAGGACTGATTAGCTCTGACAAGTGTAAAATCCAGTCACTATCGAACGGGTAGGCTTGGAACTACGAAGGCAGTGAGGAGATCAGGGCACAACCATATGAGTTACACAACGATGGGGTAATTGGGTAGTTCCTCTGCCCCCCCTTCCCCCGCAGACGAGAACCAAGGGGCAGCCTGGTTGTGACCCGGGAATGTTGGCTCGTTTGCCCTCCTCAAAAACATTCGCCAACACTTCAAGGAAGATGAGGTATATTTCAAAAATTATAGTCAAATAGTTTATATTTACTATTTATTATGCAGCGTGATTCAAAATTACCTTCGAACACCAGCTACAGATTCATCTGCGTCGTCATACATGTCGTGTATTGCAACCTGTTCTTGGGAAATCGTAAGAGTTTTGCTACTAACGAAGGATAACGACGCTCCCCATAGTGACAATACTTTTCACCCTCGCGAGTAGAGGCTTCTAGTTCGCCACTACTTATTAAACTTTAATTGACCGTGATCAATCTGACAATTTCCCTTCAACAATTCTCTTTTTCGTGTTTGCCTGGTGTTACGGGCATTCAATGTACAGAACACAAGTGTACCAACGTGAAACGAAACCGATTGATTTGAGATAGATATGGCTTTTCAAATGAGTGCAAAATGCAAGGTAGAAACCTCAACTATGAAACAACGTTTCGAATCACCATGCTCGAAACTTTCGTGTCGGTGCACCTCAGCATTTGGGTTCGTTCAAGCGTACTATCCTCTCTTCTACAAGGAGATAACAACGGCCACAAATGTTGCTCGGAATTCCTTCGGCGGTCAGGTAACGAGTGCTTGTGAGAAGAGCACTCCCAGCCGCGGAGGTCGCTCGCATCCGCCAGGGTCAGCGCTGAAGGCTACGGACGTCCCAGAAAACGACAGCGTGGGTGGACAGATCGAAAGCCACGTCGCGTGATGCACGCGGCCTCGGAGGGCCTGGGATGGCGCACGCCACAGCCAGAGGTCTCCCACACAGTCCCTCCGTGCTCCTTTGTATTCCCACAGGAACAGACTAGAAACGAAGAGGTGGCAGGATCTACTTCTTCTAACATTTGTCGGATTTGATTCTGAAATAAATAAATTAATTACACAAAGACCTACTTCTTTGCTGAGAAAATATTTGTTTGTTTTGTTTTGATGTAAAATATGTATTGTAAAATATACAAAAACGCGATTCTTGGATTTCTTTCTGAGAAAAAATGATTTGCTTGCTCATATTTCAAGAATTGTTATAACTAGTTGGATCCGTGCAAACATTTCGAATATTTTAAAACAATTTTAAATGTGAAAACGTTGGAAATCAAATTCGAGGTCACGTCATGAACTATATCTTACATCAGTGTGTCAAGGTCCTCTACTGGTGGTAGTGGCACGCGTCGTGGCACTGCAGCATGTTACGAGCTTCTCTGCGCACTAGAATCGGAAAGGGAAACTATTAGTAACCTCGCCGTTTTACAATAGGGATGGCGTTGTTTCTGGTGGCGGGCTGACGAATTGCGTGGAGAGGCCATTTCGACGTGGCCCGTTGTGCCACACGTGCCACGGACTCCTGCTCGTGGCATCGTCCTTGACAACACTGCCGTACATCATAAATTGCTCGATATTGTACATGAGTAGAGTGTACGCATTCAAACATTTTACGATTGCTAAACTTTCAGTAACAAAAGAAAGACTCATGCCCCTAGCATTAAACTGAAGATACACAGCGAATTAATTTTACAGATTTGGAGATTTCGTCTTTTTTTATCACACACCACTCAAGACAACGATCACCGATTGCACTTCTACCCATAGGACATCACATAGTTTTAAACTGTTTTTGACATTAGATAAACTAAACATTTATTAAGGCGTCACTCGAAAGAGCTTGACAGTCAAAAGGTTAAAAAATGTCTAATTTCGGTCCTCAAAACTCTAATTGTAGCCCAAGAGTCATAATCGAGAACCCCACGAGGGGAGGGCGAAACCGATGTTTTAAGGGTATAGGACGCACCGTTTTAGCACATCTACTAGTATATTTTGCTGGAACTGTATTGTCCTAAAATAATGAAAATCCTTTTAGATACCATCGGTGATGTGTCTCGTATTTTATTACTAACGTTCTTCAGTTATTTGTTATTATTTATCGTATACACACGTATACGTAGTATAAGGAAAGTTATGTAACGCTGCGCGAAAAATCGGCGAATTTTCGACAGAAAAAAATTTCTAACTAGTTTTAAATGATCTCAGGCGACAGAAAGCTGTCGGAGTTGCTACTCTATCATTAGAACCCCTGTAATGACCTTCGGTCATAAATAACTACGAGTACTACGAGTTCGTTTAAGAATGTTATAATTATATTTCTTGCCCGGCCCTACTATCGCAATTTTATTGCAACTCGACTTCAGTGTTTCTTTACGCTATTTTACCATTATTGATTTCATTATTAAGATTGTCATAAAACTGTGTTATAAATACAAAGTAATTAAACCGCAGTTGGATATTAGTCAATGGCAGTTAATTACATAAATAAGGTAATGTAATAACATGCCAATATAATAATAATAATATAAAAATTGATGAATCGAAAATCATCGAGTTACACGAAGGAAAAAGGAAAAATCAAAATCCTAACTGATTTTTTAAACAGTTAAGACAGCTCCATAGTGGCACTGAACTGCATTTCACTTTATCGCGCCGCAATTCACATTCCCCTTCTTTATTTCTCTGCTCTGCATCGCACTACACCTCACTTCACAATATACCACTTACTCTTCGCAATATAACCTATTATTCTTAATTAAAACACTCATTTACTTAGGAATACACTAAATTGTTATGTTGGTACTAACTCATTGAATTGCGGAAGGGAATAATTTAAACCGAAGAAAAGAAATAAAAGCGGAAGTAGAGGAAAACGAGAGACGATCAATCTCTTGAAGCACAAACCTTCCGTGACCACATTAGTCGCAGACAATGAGAGAAATCTCTCCTTCTCACCTGCGCCAGCTGTGTGCTGTCGAGGGCAGATGCCCCCGTCTCCCGTTGGTGGTGGTGGGGCCGATAGCGGGCCATCGGACGCGTGGCGAGCTGGAAGCGGTGCCGATGGTGTGGTGAGACGCTAGTTCACTGGTGTCCAGATCTTCTATTGGTGGCAGTGACACGCGTCGCGGCTCCGTAGCATGCCACGAGCTTCTCTGCGCCACTAGCGTCGGGAAAGGAAACTATTAGTAGTAACATTTTACAATAGAGATGGCGTTGTCTTTGGTGGCAGGGTAATGCACTGCGTGGACAGGCGATTTCGTCGTGGCACTCGTACCACGGACTCCCGCTCGTAGCATCAACCTTGACAACACTGCGCTAGACGTTCGGAGACATCGCTGCGAGGAATGAGGTCCGCTACTGTGCTCACGCCGACTAACTATAACAGAATGGCAGAAGCGCATCCATTTTTTGGCAGGAATTGAAGCCATTTGCAGTGAAATCAGAGCCCTCTGATGAAACAGTGTTCTAGTATTCCGTTTGGCGCTGGTTAAAGCTGGGTGGGCGCGATCCGCGCGTTGTATAAACCCTATTCCTTTATGTTTCAAGACCAAAAACCAATCATTTATGAACGAAACATAATATATAAGAAGAACGAATTGAGATACTTTGAAAAACGCGTTGCTTCCTGCATCGGTTATTGTCATAGAATGGAATCTGTTGAGACGTTATTACGGTTAGCATATCGCCTGAAAGTGAATGTTATTGTAATAAAAGGCAAACAAACAGATAACAATGCAGTAAATTCGAAAAATTATGTATATGTGGTTTGATGACTTCTATTTTTAGTTTTATGCCGAACATACTGAAGACATTGTGAATATTCACACGCGCAGGTATAGGCGCACACGCACAGGGCCAATACTATTCACACTCTAGGGTACATTGAACCCATTGGTGCAGGGACCAAAGACGTAATGAGGGCGAAGCCAAAATGATTTTGATCGATGTGATTTTCTTTGATTGATGACGATGTGACTCAACGCAACCGCTAAGTAAGGCTTCTCATTAATGAATCAATATCACGTGTATAGTTTTATGCATTCCTTTTCCCGTAGGCGTTCGCGCGTGCATGCAAACATACACACACACACACACACACACACCCAGCAAGCGCAGACCTATCGCGCGCACACACTTATAGAAAAGGGCTTGCATGCGCGCACACACATCACACACAATGGGAGGTCAATTTAGGAGATTAATCATGAATGCCAGTAGAAATGCGTCGCTGTAAAGACAGATCATAAAGAGAAGACACCTGCACCTGTGAGAATCACCAGAGTACCCGATCACTCTACTACCACTTCCCAACACGTGTTACCCGCTCCCATGGTACCAGAATGGTTGCATTGTGGTCGCACTGTAGCAACACGTCAAAAGAAGAAGAATAAGAGCACAAGACGTTGCTTCGGTTACACCTGTGAGAATCTACCAGAGTACCTGATCATTCTACCACTTCCCAACACATGTTACCCGCTCCCAAGGTTCCAGAACAGTTGCATTGTGATCGCAGTGTAGCAACACGTCAAAAGAACAAGAATAAGAGCACAAGGCGTTGATGCGGTTAGAGCCGCCGTTGGCAGCAGCAGAAGGGGTGTCGGCGGCGTCGGCGGCGTCAGTGGCCCGGATTCGGTGCCCGGCGGGGGCGGCTGCTAATTAGCAAACACGGGGAGCCTTTTGTTGGAGGCGCGGCGGTCCGCACCGAGCACCGCCTGTTTGTTCGCCTCCGGAGCCCATAATTCATCTAATCAATGGCAGGGTCCCGCCGCTGACCTTTGAGGCGGCGGCGGCGGCGGCGCGCCGGCGAGAGGAAAGGCGCGCGGCGGGGACCCGTGTTCTGCTGCCGACATCGCGCCCGGGCCCTTGTCTTCGAGCGCCGTTACAACTGAGTTCCGTGTGGTGGCCCGGCATCGACAGTTCAGCGCCATCTCGTTGCCTTGGTAGGATCATTGACCGGCAAGTTTTGTTGTTTGAGGCCTAACGGAGGAGGAGTTTTCCACACTACCTCTATACATGGGTAGAATTCATTGGAGGACGTTTCAAGCGGCTGCTGTGATCGGTTGTTTTCAGTAATTTCGCAGATCAGTATCAGCAATACATTGACTGACGTAACCGTGTGTAGGGTTTCGTACAGTCCTCATGTTTATTTCCATTTTCATAAACAGGTAACGGATGATGTACTTCTTTTGTTTAAATCAGGTTAACAACGGATATATTGAGAATGAATGGAGACAGAGAATTGAACGTACGGATATTCGTCTAACGAAAATATTGATGTCGTAATATTATACTAGGTACGAAGATTATAATATGTTAAAATACCCACATTGTAATAAATATTTGGGAAAGAAAATGTACAAGAGAAATAAGATATTATAAAAATAAGAATTGAAGTGTTACAACAATAGAAATAAAAAGCAGCAGATGCAACAAAAGAAAATTGGTTGCAGAAGCGGAACGTTACACAGGACACAGCGTGCGATCTTATTTTTTATTTTTTTTATTTATTTGTAAAAAAACAGTAAAACTGTATATGACGTGTGGGGAAAGAGATTTATCTGCGCACATCTTCTTTTAATTCCTAGAATTAAAAAAAACGAACTAGATCATTCCTTCGTCATCTTTGTCCCTTTCCTTCCCCTTCTCTTCTCTTCACATTAACTTACACTTATTGACACTTCACTACCATACGTTTCGCGAGAGAAGCGTAATCTCAAAATCAATCCCGGCTGGAGCTGAGCCTCGTGATGTGTGGGAGAAGGAACCGCAAGCAGACATGTAGGTCGTTGCGTATCCCATGTCCCACTGGGTAGGAACACCGCCATCTCCCAGGATATAACTTACACTACACTTACAGACCAGTGACATGAGTAGTTGACGCTGCAGGAATCTATACACACTCCTTCGTGCTGGATTCTAATGCTGAAACAGCGGTTTTTCAGATAGGCAAAAGAGGAAGGCCTTTTACTAAAAAAATACCACCGACATTTAAACTACACATTATCTGCTTCTAATGCTCCCTATATAATTTCCTATTTTCTTTCCCATTAATCCCGTAATTCTACTTTAACAGTAAACTGTGTACTCCACACACGTTTTTCCCCCGCCAGGTTGTTCTAATTTAAAGAAATAGTGTCGAGGGAAGAATATGAAAGACATCTGTCTCTCATGTTTCCAAGAAAATTTAGAGGATGGTAATACTGTGTAGTGTCGTCTCGTCCCAGGACTCTGCCCGCCCAATAGCGCACCTCTCATCTTACGTTGCTATTTTGTGATTTTCTCTTCTCTGCGAAGTGACGCATTCAGAAGCTGTAGTCCCAGATTCTGAGCACAGAAAGCTGTGCATTTGCTTCGCGCGGCATTTAATGACAGTTTCTTCTTGTAGGAATACCATTGAAATGGGAAAATAAATTTATGGAAGTTCTTTAATAAAGTCGTGTGAGCTCATTAGTTTAATGTGACACTTTTTCACGACGCACTACGCCCTGTCGCTTCCCGCCTTGTCCTTCCCACCTGTCTCCTCCCGCCCCAGTCTCTATCGCCTCCCGTTCGGTTGTCTCCCTTCCTGACCCTTCTCACCTTCTCACGACCCTCCCTGTCACCTCCTACTGTACTTTGCCCCCTCGCTTCATTTCCTTGGGATCCTTTAGCCCCTTGTTTTTTTCCGTCCATGCTATCTGGGTCCTAAGCCCTCCCGCCCTCCCCACCTTCTTGCCTCCGACTGCCATCCCGCACCCGCACACTCCAGTCGCCAACCACCATCTGCCTTAGCTCCACCTACACCCTGTCCCATCTCACCCCTACCCCCTCTCAAACACTCTTAACCCACCGTCCGCCTTCCGTCCACCGGTACTCGGCGTTCCTCTTGTCTCTCGCCCCACCTCCACGAGTCTCTGCTACCGCCACCACCCACCATCCACCATCCGCCTTCTGCCCGCCGGCACCTGTCCCCTCCTCTTGTCTCTCGCACCCGGCAGTCACCGCCACCGCCACGACCCCCAGTCACTGCCACCGCTTCCACCCACCACCCACCATCCACCTTCCGCCGCGCTGGCACCCGTCCCCTCCCCTTGCCTCTCGCACCCCCCCAGTTACCGCTTCCAACCACCAACCCCAGTCTCCGTCACCGCCACCCCCCACCACCCACCTCCCACACTCACCATCCACCTTCCGCCCGCTGGCACCCATCCCCACACCTTGCCTATCGCAACCCCCGTCTCCGTCACCTCCACTGCCCCCAGTCACCCCCAGTCACCACCTCCGCTTCCCACTCACACCACCCACTCCCCACCCTCCGCCCGCCAGCTCCCACCCCGCCCCCTGTCCCTACGCTGAGGCCTCCGCGGCGACAGGAGCCGGATGCGCTCCTCGGGCCAGCCGCACCAGTGGCGCCCGCGCGCCCGCCACGGCCGCCACGGCCGCCACAGCGCCACGGCCCCCTCGCCTCGCCTCGGCTCAATATTATTGCGCGCTCCTCTAATTACTGCATTAAGGCGCTCCGCGGCAGCGCTTTTTACGCCGATTATTAATTCCCCATCTGCGCGCGAACGAATTTTTCCTCGGCCAAGACCACTGTTTATTATTTTTTGTCTCGTCATAAACAAACTCTTGTGCCTGGAATTAGGAAGGAAATGACGCAATGTATTTTGTGTGTGTGAGCTTTCATGCGTGACATGTACGTTAAAGGTTGAGTATTAACAAAGGAGACGAGCGTGTGATCCTGTGGCTTGTGCCGATGCGATCTTTGTTGTACGGCTGACGAAGATATGTTTCCCCGGCAATTATAGACTCTATTCACATTATTTATTAGTTGGTAGTGCATGTGGCTTTTGCTTCAGGAGGGGAAATGCTTAGAGGTCAAGTGGCGTTTCATATAAAAAGTAACAAACAACTCGAAACGTAATTTTCTATTTGGGAATATCACACCATCTCTGTATTTAAGTGGTCAGTATACAATGGCAAGCAAAGAAAACACGCAGAAGGCGTCCCGGACAAGCCAGGATGTCTTCAAGACCCGCTTGAAAGATGAGAGAGGGATACGATTTTAGGTGTCAGAGTGCCACATTCTCGCCCATGATCGGCAGATTTCCTCATCTTTAGGTGTCAATTCTCTAGGAGGTAATTTCCTCCAATCCTACCCTTCCCCCTTTCACCATCTCTCTCTGTTTCTTCCCGCATGCTTCCACCTCTGTCCCATTCTCCCACCCTCCCGTCATCATTTCCCCGCTCCCCCTCCACCCTCAATTCCCTCCCGCCCTCTTGCTACGAAAAGCTGTTCCAGAGCCAGTGGGTGTGGGTGGCGCGTGTGCGTGAGCGTTCGATGAGCGCCGGCGATCTTTCGCAAGCGCAATCACGCGACGCGCCCCTCGCATCGCACGCGGCGCCCCGACGCTCGTGGCGCCCCACCACCTGTTGCGGCACACTAGCGCTCCCCGGGCCCCGCCCCGCACCACCCCGCTCCTGCTTCTGTGCGTCTGTCTGTCCATCTGTCCTGTGGTGTCTGTCGGTCTATATTTGCGTCTGTCGGTCTATATTTGCGTCTGTCGGTCTATATGAGCGTCTGTCGGTCTATATGAGCGTCTGTCGTCTATATGAGCGTCTGTCGGTCTATATGAGCGTCTGTCGGTCTATATGAGCGTCTGTCGGTCTATATGAGCGTCTGTCCGGTCTATATGAGCGTCTGTCGGTCTATATGAGCGTCTGTCGGTCTATATGAGCGTCTGTCGGTCTATATGAGCGTCTGTCGTCTATATGAGCGTCTGTCGGTCTATATGAGCCGTCTGTCGGTCTATATGAGCGTCTGTCGGTCTATATGAGCGTCTGTCGTCTATATGAGCGTCTGTCGGTCTATATGAACGTCTGTCGGTCTATATGAGCGTCTGTCGGTCCTATATGAGCGTCTGTCGGTCTATATGAGCGTCTGTCGGTCCCTATATGAGCGTCTGTCGGTCTATATGAGCGTCTGTCGGTCTATATGAGCGTCTGTCGGTCTATATTAGCGTCTGTCGGTCTATATGAGCGTCTGTCGGTCTTTGAGCGTCTGTCGGTCTATATGAGCGTCTGTCGGATCTATATGAGCGTCTGTCGGTCTATATGAGCGTCTGTCGGTCTATATGAGCGTCTGTCGGTCTATATGAGCGTCTGTCGGTCTATATGAGCGTCTGTCGGTCTATATGAGCGTCTGTCGGTCTATATGGCGTCTGTCGTCTAACCCGTCAGTGATTTTAGAGTATCTCAGGAACATTGTATATCCGGGAAGATACGCGATCTCCGCTATTTTGTTGAAAGTTACAAAAACTTATTTTAGAATGGCTTAGTCGTATTCACTGCATATGCTGATCCAATTTTTTTACCAATCGGAAAGTGATCAACAAATAATAAGGGAAACGCTGGGAAAAGTCAAGAACTGTTTTTTTTTAGAAAATCTTAGGTAAAGTATTTTATTAATAATAAAGTAACGGATTTAGAATGGATCATACAGTCAATTAAAAATTCCCATTCCTTTGTAATATCTTCTCTTGAGAGTCCCTTATGCGTTTCCTGGCACCGTATCCATTCAAGTGGTGCCGATAATAATCCGTGTATAATGATTGTAATTTAGGTAAAGTGTTTCATTAATAGTAAAATAACATTCCCAACCTCTTTCTTTCTTTCTTTCACAGTCCCTTACGCGTTTCCTGACACCGTATCCCAGTGGTGTCAAGGTCTTCTATTGGCGGCTGTGGCACGCGTCGTGGCACCGGAGCATGCCACGAGCTTCTCTGCGCCACTAGCGTCGGGAGAGGAAACTATTAGTAACCCCGCCGCCGTTTTACAGTAGGGATGGCGTTGTGTCTGGTGGCAGTGTGACGAACTGCGTGTAGGGGCGATTTCACGGTTGCACTCGTGTCACGGACTCCCCGCTCGCGGCATCGACCTTGACAACCCTGCCGTATCCAATTGGAGCAAAGTGCCGATTTCGACATCTGCTTCCTGGGGCGGGGGCGGCATCTCCCAAAGGTGAGGGCGCCGCGTTTCGTTGCTTGAACTGCGTCGCATCGGACCACGTCGCGTCCGCGTGGCGTTGCTTCACCTGCGGGCGCCTCAGAGGTCGCGAGGTGCCAGGCAATCACCCAGAGTGCCCTGCCGGGACGCTCCACTCGATCGCTCATTTGCGCAACGCCTCTCACACCCGCCGCCTGGGGGGGGGGATACATAGCGCACCCAGTGATTCCTACACGGCCAGTGCTTTCCCCAGTGAGCTCTAGAGTAGGCTGGAGACAACACCCTGTGCTCTCAAATCGTGACGGACCACCATGATAGTGAAACGTCTGTTCTGTCCTAGTTACCTCAGAACCAAATAGCAGGAAATAGGGTCTCATTCCATTTTAAATATTTATTCTATATCATGTTCACTAGAACATAAAAAAGTTGAAAGTAATCAATATTTAATACAGTGAAATTTCAATTTATCTGTAATACTTAAACAAAATCCAATCTTTCATTTCTTGGAAACTTTTTAACATTACGGAGGGAGTGTTCTTGGTTTGCATATTTTTAATAATATTATTAGATCGACTTACAGAAAATAATAGTCGTCGAAAACATAAAAAATGTTATAAAAGTAATGGCTAATAATCTCATCTAATAACATTCACATCTAGTTTGCAGTTTGTTAGCGTTCTTTACAACCGATTGCTTTGGCATTTTCTTTGACAGAGACGATTGTAAGCATTGCAAACAACACACATTTCACTCGGAAGAAAGTCTGTAGGAAGACGTTCACCGCAGCCAATCTAACGAAAAACGACCGTCACAATTTTGCACTTCAAAGCAATGAAGTTGTTCATCCAGTTATTATGTTGAGATCATTGGCTTCCCCCTTCTGCGCCAAGCCATTTAATCTCCTTGAGTGAATGGCGTGCCAATAAAAGAATTTGTTTCGAAAAACAGTGCAAAATATTTTGTTATTTTTAAAATATTCAGGTATATAATTTGAATTGAAGACCTCGAGGCAATAACATGCTATGCCCGTAGAACACACAATACTTCATTCTTAAGTTTGTTATGAGAAAATGAAATTAAATGACTCGAAATTTGTCTCATAAAGTCTCGTGCTTTTCCATGTCTTTTGCTGAGGTAGAGAAGGAATAATTTTTTTAAACCATAATTTTTTTATGAACCTGAAAAATTCAGGTAACTTAATGGTGTAATAATTGGACATATCTATTCACATATCAGTCCACTTAAGAAATAATTGATATTAATAAAAAGACAAGATGCCATTTGTACTTGAAGATGGGAACACATTTGATCTCTGAAACTTTGTTAAAATAATATAATTACAATTCAAAAAAATTGTTATGTCTCAAGAAAAGCGATTGTCTTAAAATTGAATTTTGAAACTTTATCTATGAAGGTATTACAGACAATCATAATTTAAATGACAAAAAAGAGAAGGAGACAGTCCAAGAAACCTACGGGTTCCAAACGTGCACCTGCCGCGCCTGTATCGCAGAACATTAAACTGGCGATAAATCCCGAAGATAGCCAGCCGCGTCGAATCCGCGCGGGGACTAAACGCTAAATGAAAAAACCGTCGGGGGGGGGGTAATCGCCGCTTGCAGTTCTTGCATCGCCGGGCGCGCGCCTCCTCGGGCGGCGCTGGCACCGGGCGAGCCCCGCTGGCGGCGCGCCAACCGATTCGGCCGGAATTATCAGCTAAGTGCTCCTGCCTCATTACCCCGCGCCGCTAAACCAACCGAGCACATTGCGACCTCGTTGCGGCAGGCGACGGACGGCGGGCGAGGGGTGGCGGGCGAGGGGTGGCGGGCGAGGGGTGGCGGGCGAGGGGTGGCGGGCGACGGGTGGCGGGCGACGGGCGGCGGGCGACGGGCAGCGGGCGACGGGCGGCGGGCGAGGGGCGGCGGGCGAGGGGTGGGCGGGCGAGGGACGGCGGGCGAGGACGGCGGGCGTGGGACGCGGGCGAGGGACGGCGGGCGAGGGACGGCGGGCGAGGGGCGGCGGGCGAGGGGCGACGGGGCGAGGGGCGGCGGGCGAGGGGCCGGCGGGCGAGGGGCTGGCGAGGGATGGCGGGGGACAGCGGGCACTAACACGCTGGCGCCGCCCCGTCTTGTCCCTCCCTCGCACCCCGTCTGTTGCTTCTCTTCATCTCTTGTTCTACCTCTCAGTAACCTCTCCCGCTTGCTCTCCCGTGTCTCTTTTATCTCCTTTAATCTTCTTGTCCTCCATCCCCTCTGCATCCTCTTCCGCCACCGTTCTTCCCATCTCCGCCACCTTCCCTCCTATACATTCTCAACATTATCTCCCACGTTTCCTTTCATTCTGTTACTTCGATATCTTCTAAATCGTACGTCTTTCTTTCTCTACTTTATTCCGATTTTCTTTTCTTCTGCCCTTTCGTCCCACCTCATCTTCGTACTCTCCACTTCTCCTCCAGTTCTTTCCTATTATCTGTCACCCACCCTTCCATATCCACCTTCTCTTCTTTCCCCACCTAGCCTTCTCATACCACAGAGAAAGATATTTTATGTGTGCTTTTTCTCTCATTCCGTCTTTATAAAGATCATTTGCTTCTCCGCCTCCACTGACCTTATATGTCGTCTTCTTATTTGTTCCCTTTTAAGTCTGCTCATTCCCTTCGTCTTCCTTTCTGCACAAAATGATTCGAGCTCTTTGCCAATCAAGGGGAATTGTATGTTCGATTGTGACGATGAGTGCTAATATATCATATACTACTAAGAGAGTAAAAATCAGTCAGAAAGTTTAAAACATTTCTGCAAGGAAGTGACAGAATCATTACACTGACAAAAATCAGAGGAAATGTTGAACATATTAAGTGTTACGGAAGAAACGCTGTAGTAGGGGGCTCAATTTACCCAAAGAGGCTAGTGTGCTCGTTTAAATCACAAGTTCATGCATGAAACATGACCTTGACTTTTATTTGCACAATATACTCTGTTGAAAATTGTTACCAGATTAAAAAACATTGAGTTGTTTCTCTGCCACCTTTAAAATAAATAGTTGTAGCTTCGAATTGGAATTAGAACTTTCGAAAAGCATTTATATAGTTTTCAAGGGCTTCCTTTTTACTTCTTGTACCGCTTGTTTATGGCCGAATATTAAGCTCGTGCCCTCACCGCTCACTCGTGTACGAGTATATAGGGCCTATGCTTCCCTTCCGTCGTCATGCCCTCTGGCACTTTCACTCACCTGTCAGTCCCATTACGAGGACAAGCTTCCGCAATTTGCAGGACGGCATAGGCAAGTGACACTGCCCTCGGGCCAAACTGACACCTCGTTCGCTGCTCCCACGAGAGCGACGAGCACAGTGTGACGTTCTGTCGAACGAACTGGTCAGTGGTCATTGCGTTGTTTCAAAACAACCTTAAGCTTCTTATATTATACTGATCGTAAGCTATAAATTATTCATGTGAAAATATGTGTAGTAGTTTATTCTGAAAATTGATTAATAGCTCGACTACCAAAATCAATTGAGCATCCAATGAGAGAGGGAGATACCCACAAATTCAAAACCTCAAATTATTGGCGCATTCAGGTGTTCGTAATGGAATAGGTTCATTCATCGATATTTTGAATTTTGTGGGTTAGCTCCCTGTCTCACTGATGCCTCAATTGCTACTCATGGACGTAACAAAAATAATACGTTATTCAACTTCTACGGGTGTTTTAAGACATTGACTTCTCCCTCTTGCTTAAACGTATATTCCAGTTTCTTAGATGGATAATTACGTTTCTCATTGTCTTGGTGTGTGTAACTTCTGCTTATTCAGCAGTTAATTGCCCAAAGTGAAATTTTATTTGTAAAGAAAATGTTGGCCTTGATCGAGGTAAGAGATGTTCTAGTTTATGAACATTTTGAAAATAAAAAGAGAACGATATTTATAAAACATCTTCTGGATCTCCTTTATAGAACTGCTAATACAAATAGTTTGACTAAGAGGGTTTAAGCAAGAGGGACTCGAAGATGACGTTTAAAATGTTAAGTTTTTTAAATTAATTATTGTGTGTACTTCGCGCAACATCCCGTGAACGGGCTCAGGCCTACCGGCGACGTCCCTGCCACGCGGCCATGGTGTGAGAGGTACGTGTGGTTAACACGTAGACGTCCTCACGCCGTATTTCGGTCTTCTCAACCTAAGAAGAGAATTTTCTCATCGTCACACAACAACATATACTGGGACATTGCAAGGAAAACGCCCACTATAGTCTTGCCTCGACCGGGATCGAACGCGAGGCTGTGTATTGGAAAGCGAGCACACTGATCAAGAGCTGCCATGAGGTTATTAATTATTAATATATTAAAATAAATACATATGGCATATTATTTTGTGCCATTGCATATTTTTTTAATCTATTCTTTTATTCCGAACATGTAAAAAAGGGGAAGGGAGTTTATGCGTCTGGAGTTGTCTGCGCTAAAACCGAGTGTCGCCCCGCCGGTTTCTGGAAGGCACCACTGCCCGCCGAGTGGAGTGCATCGCTGGCGTAGGCGCGCTGCTCCGCGCGGGTGACACGCGTGCGGCACGCGAGCGGGCGTGCGCACGCGCGCTTATCTCGACGCGAGAGCGTGCCTCGTCTCGCGCGCCGGCGCTAGCCGCGTCCGTCGCCCGACACCATCGACCTCCCCCTCGACAACAGAACATCGATGTCGCCTAGAATCAATGTTCGAAATTAAAACATCGATGCTCAAAATATATCCAACAAAATCGTCGATTTTTTTGAAGATCGATGATTTAAAATATGTTCTTCTACTTCCATTGTATAATGCTGTCATGGATCGTGGTGGAAGCGGATCGTAATTTCACTTTGATCCTATTTGACTAGCGCAGTACTTCCTAGCAGGCGGACAGGTAACCACTGCCACCTGCGGCAAACATGCGAGTGTAGATTTAGGTAGTAGTCCGCTAGGGGGCCGTGGCTGAATCAACTGCCATTAAACTATTCATTGTAAAAGTTTAACTTATAAAAGTAACGAAGTATCTTTCTCTTCAAATATCTGTTTTTTCGATAACCAGATTTAAAAAATACGCTCCACGAAGCTTTTACCATCTTTCTGTTTCCGTTTTGATAAAAATGCAGAATCAAATATAATATTGTCTTCTGCAACATTTCAACTTTAGGTCTTCCTATTTGTGTCCCAGGATTTTACCGCCTTGGCTTCATGAAGTGAATAGAAATTTTCTAAATTTTTGCTCACGATGTACCTTCGTACTATCTGATGAAATGTTCAATAAGCCGTTTATTATTATAAATATTGTTTTTAAGAATTCTCTAAAAACATTCACAGAAGCGGCTCGTGATGTTATCTACTGGAAGTTAAAAAAACATGCACTGCATAACTGGTAAATACTACAGTTATTTTTCCTAAACATTCACATGAAGGTCTAAACTCTTCATTTTGTGAATAACATTACAACAAACACCAACATATTTATCAATGATTACATTTTTACACGACTTGATAGCATCTAATCTTATTAGAAGTAAAAATCGAAAACGTGTGCAAGATATTTCCTGGCTCCAAGATGCCGATTTAAGCGAAATTTCTTTACATGGCAGAAACCAAATTTGAGACATTTGGAGTTACCAGAAGTAGTCTAGTATTTCCTGCGACATACAGTAAAGGTCAGCAGAAACTGGCTTTCTATTAGCAGTGATATTATTATCCTGGCGCATTTTGTTTGCGTATGCTAGGAACACGCTCGTAGATTTTATTAATTGAGAGTGAAATGATCTCCATGTTCCGTTATGTGACCGTCAATAGGTTTGAATGCGCCACGATTATTTGATTGATCAAAAGAATGATATTTCTGGCCAAGACAACTGCTGTAGTCATTATTGTAGTGAGTTCTTTTTTTACTCAGTAGATGGCAGTGTTCCTCTCTCCCGGGGACAGCGAGAAACAGAGAGAGAGAGAGAAACAGAGAGCGAGAGAGAGCGAGAAACGGAGAGTGAGCGATAGAGCAAGAAACGGAGAGTGAGCGACAGAGCGAGAAACGGAGAGCGAGAGAGAGCGAGAAACGGAGAGAGAGCGAGAAACGGAGAGAGAGCGAGAAACGGAGAGAGAGCGAGAAACGGAGAGAGAGCGAGAAACGGAGAGAGAGAGCGAGAAAACGGAGAGAGAGCGAGAAACGGAGAGAGAGCGAGAAACGGAGAGAGAGCGAGAAACGGAGGAGAGAGCGAGAAACGGAGAGAGAGCGAGAAGACGGAGAGAGAGCGAGAAACGGAGAGAGAGCGAGAAACGAGAGAGAGCGAGAAACGGAGAGAGAGCGAGAGAGTGCGAGAGCGCGTGCGCGAGTGCGCGAGTGCGGAGAGTGCGAGTGCGAGTGCGAGAGCGCGAGTGCGAGAGTGCGAGAGCGCGAGTGCGAGAGCGCGAGTGCGAGTGCGAGAGTGCGAGAGTGCGAGAGCGCGAGTGCGAGAGAGCGAGAGCGCGAGAGCGCGAGAGCGCGAGTGCGAGAGGTGCGAGTGCGAGAGTGCGAGAGTGCGAGAGTGCGAGAGCGCGAGTGCGAGAGCGCGAGTGCGAGAGCGCGAGTGCGAGAGTGCGAGTGCGAGAGTGCGAGAGCGCGAGTGCGAGAGTGCGAGAGCGGGAGTGCGAGCGCGAGTGCGAGAGTGCGCGAGAGCGAGAGTGCGAGAAACAGAGAGAGATAAGGTCGGGGAATAATAAGATAAGGAAAAACAAAGAAAAATCATTGACTTGTTTTTAGAGTACAAGTTTCCAGACATTCGGAGAAACCACATATAAACTACCTATTAGATTACGCGATCGCTAGAATCCTCCTCCAGACGCGGCTGAATTCGACACAGCTATAAAGCTATGGAACAGATAATCCGTCACCATCGGAACTCGAGCCCTAGGACCCGCCTGTCAGACTCGCTTGCAGAGAACGGCCAACGTTGGTCTCCGAGCTAAACCAGTTCGGTCTCTGCGATTGTCCTGCCCGCGCGATTGTCCTGCGATTCGGATGGCGCCAGTGAAAAGGCTGAGCTGCTCGATGGGGAATTGGAGTCTTTTCAGCCCTGGAATTAGTTGATGCTGGGCGAGTTGGCGAGATGGAATAGAAAGGTAAATACGTACTTTTTTGTCCAAAAAAACCGTTATGTGTGCTCCATTGTGATCAATGGCTTAGTTTGAGTTGGTGGTGTTGGTGTTGAGTTGGAGCAATATGATGACGACGCCTCTCTAAACGTCAAAATAAAAAGGTTTTGGCTACTCGTATTGCTATATATATTTTTTGTTGAAAACGAAAATTTGTTTAAAATTATTTTTTTTAGAACAATTAGGTTGTAAAGAGAAATGTCATTGACGAAATTTAATGGTAATATAATTGAAGAACATGGGTCAGTAAAAATATAAGCCACATCAGATAAAGTAAGTCTCTTGCTATTCATAAATGATAATATTTCTATTTTGCTCGAAGTGTGTCTCATCTCTCAACCGTTCCTAAATATAAACAAGAGATGTATAGTAACAAGAGAAGCCGCACTTATAAACAAAATTGAAATATGAACATTTACAAATAGCGGGAGGTTTGATACGTCTCTTATGGCTAATCTTACTACTCTAAGCTTTTCAATTTATAATAAACATTTGTTTCAATTTATTGAGTTGCTCCGTTTGCAGTGATAAAACTTTGAAAGTAGTACAAAAGTGAAATTTAAACTTAATTATTTAATTATAGTTAAAATTAATGTGTTTTTATTAATTAACGCATTAAAATTATATAATTTCAATTAAAATTATCAGTCTCTTCACTCCTGCATACTTGTCTGCGAGAACAGTCATTTTCCTGTGTCTCCACACTTTCCCACTCTGATAATTGCGTTCACGGACGTGGAGCGTCTATAAGGGATTAGATATTGTACGAGAGTAATAGAAATATAGCAGATATCTAATATTCATGTAATTGGAGGAGGAATTGAGCCATTTTTAGATTCACTCACAATTATTTTATTGTTTACTGGAGTAGAATAGAAATATATTTGAATGCTATAAAATGAAACCCTTGTTAGTTGCGTGAAAACAATATAAATAGTTTCGATACACAACAGGTTACTGACATGCGTAAGAGTTTACATTTCCGTTTTGTAGGAGAATCGTAGAAGAATATCGCTTGCTCGTTGACTCGCAGTTGCAAACGCAAATTATCTGCTTTATACATTTAAGAACATTGTGCAATAAAGAATTCATTTTGCGAGCAAAAGAGATCACGAAGACAACAAAACGAACAGAGCAACTTTATGAACATTGTTTTATATTCCTCGAACGGCTTCGTAAAATTCCTGATCCTACCATCCCGTCTGACTGGTTGGGTCCATGACATCTGAAACAAAACGAAATGAATATTCAGAAAGTCATCTCTTGCGAGCAACGGAACGCAGCGAAATCGTTTTGTTATTGGCAAGCCATTATCATGTGCTCCTTCTGAGAAGCTCAGGTCCCGTTATTGGCGGATTTCTTGCGAGAGTGTTCGACCCGAGGAGGTACTCTACCATTACGCTGCCAAGCGAACCCTGCTCTCGACTCTCCACCCTCTGGGCGGAGAAAAAAAAAAAGAGGGCGTTCGGGCGACCGATTCCGCGGGCCAACAGAGCCTCTATCGCGATCGTCACGCGCCGGCGAACGAACGAACAAACCAACCAATCAACAATCAACGAACGAACGAAGGAAGGAACCGCGGTGTGAACGCGCCTTTTGCTCAGCGCGAGGCGAGCACAACGCGAATTATTTCCGCAGCGCTGCGGTTACATTCCCCTCCTTCGACGCACAGTGGGCTGGAAGAAGCATGTTGCTGGACCTAATAGAGAGTTTTTGCAAGACGGGAAATCCAGTCATGTAGTTCGTAATCATTGTCGTCAATCAGAAAAACGTATCTCCAGAAAAAATAGGTTTTTTCAAGTCGTACAATGGAAAGCATACGTTAAACTAGGAACTAATTGCAAAAAACCTCTAACAGTACCTAAAAGCTTTTACTGAACATCTGTGAATCTTCTGCCCATTTATGTTTTTTATGAGGATTACCAGACAAATATGTATAATACATGAAATCTGATTATATGATAAAAATATGTAAAATACATGTCTTATCTCCACAGTAGCTCTAAAGTATATCTTCCTAAACCCGAACTTGACTACATATTTATATTGTTTATATTAGTAATGAGAAATTATTGCAATTATATCGCCTATTGATAAACAAATGTTTTCGTGGCAATCAATGTAGCCTAACCTCCAAATTCTAAACTAAAATAGTAGTTTATTCCTTACGTTTATGAATTAACTTGAGTAATATTAACCATGAATTTCCTATCCTATTATATTGATACTAATGGTATTGTAATTTTCATTATTAACATTTTTATTGTGTACTAGTGTCGAATCGTGTTTAGGTGGTGGCGGCGAAAACTACGTAAAGTATAAGCTGAGAACACGCTTGTCGTAGACGACAAAACATGGAGAATGACCGGGACCCGTCAATTGAAAGCCTGTCATTGGATGCCGGCGCATGCGCAGAACAACTTTCCCCAGAATTGCCGTGTTACGTTTTTCAAATTCACGACATGTAAAATCTCTCTCATAATCGAAGGGCGCGGGAGTGGGCCGTACGTAAATTGGGGACCAAATAATCCCTTCATATTTTCTCGCGAAACTAACTTTCTAATTCTACACGTAAATGAAGGACCAAACCAACCCAGGGAAGGAAGAGGACAGACGGCGCAGGGGAAGCGCGATAAACCCTCCGCCGGGCGCGTCCCGTCATTTCCCGCCAGCAGGCGCGTTGCAGCACTTCGTACCGCATTTATCAACTTCGATTTTCGGGACAGTAGTTATTACTTTTGTTAGGAAATGTGAAAGAAATATTCTTTATTTGAGGTTTTATACATTTATTTCATAACAACCAACTACTAAAAGAAATAGCAATATTAATAAGAATATGATCCATCCCTCGCTTCCTCCGTGTATTGGCATGTTGCATGACGAGGAATGAATAAGATGCAAACATGCCTTCCAACGTTTCTTCTCTGAAAAAAACGCTTTTAAATTTCATTCAGTAGTTAGTACTCCAAAATCTGTGTCATAAAGCTCAATAACAAAACAGCAGTAAGAATTCTAATGGATAAAATACGCAAATATTATACTTACATGACATGGCGCGTGCGGTGCGGAGTGCCGCAACGGTTGCAGAGCTCGGGTTACTAATGAATAACGAACGATCAGCAGTGTCTAAAATCATGATTTGAGTGTCATCAGGTTGAAGATAGAATCAACAAAATAATAACTATAAGCTCAATAGTGTGACACTTATTTACACGAAATCAATACAAATGTAAGAATGCGGCACAGAATGTCGCTACGCGCCCGCGAGTTGTCGTGATGACAAAAATTTGATGCGGATATTGCGAGAGTGAGTCGTGAGAGTCTAGATGTATATGTCGTTGATAAGTTGTGCTGTATAAATTATATTTATTGAAACTTTTGAAGAATCACTGATTATCGAATTGAAAAACTCTTGAGCTTTATTTGATGTAGCACAAGTAAAGTGAAACTTCTTTTCGCGACGAGCAGACAAAGAAAATCTGCCGGAACTTCAAGGAAAAATCCAAAATTGTCGGGATTACCTCTATTCTAAAGGAATCCCAGAGACTTGTGACTCCCATTGGTTCACTTGTAGTGTGTTTTGTTTTGTAAATTTTTTATTACCATCAGTGTGTATACTATTTTGAGAGACCACTAGCTTTAATGAACAACATTCAGTGCGTGCAACTGAAAGAGATTTCTTGAGGAGTCAAGGGGGGGGGCGCGGTGTCCGCGCAGAGTGTCTTTTGAGTCACTGTGCAGCGAGCGCCGGGCAGTCGGCGTGGGGCCGGGGCCGCGCCGATGATGTCGCCGCCGCGCGCCGCAGTCGACCGAAGCGCTAATCGAGGCGCGGCTGATCGCTGGAAATTGCACAGCGGCAGCGCGCGGGTGGCGACGTAATCGCCCTGGGCGCCACGGGCGCTGCTCCGTTGCCGTCGCCTAAACGTCCACCACCGCCACCTCCACCGCCACCTCCCCTCCACCTCCACCTCCACCACACCGCCACCGCCACCGCCACCGCCACCGCCACCACCACCGCCACCGCCACCGCCACCGCCACCAGCCCCGCCACCGCCACCGCCACCGCCACCGCCACCGCCACCGCCACCGCCACCGCCGTCACCACCGCCACCGTCTCTTCCTGCTGCCATCGCCAACGCTGCCGCCGTCTGTGGTCGGTGTTGGCAGCTTCCGCGTGTTACTAGTATCACCGTCGCTTTCGCTGCTACTCGCGTTTGCTGCCGAAGGCGTTCGAACTCTCGCGTTGTTCTCGACATCTCCGTATCGCTTTCACCGTTTCACTATTTGTAATTCCTTTCTAGCGTCTTTTAAGTTTCCAAACACCGAACGTTGCTTGATTTACGTTTTTGTTTTCTTTCGTTTTCCTTTCTGAAAATGAAATTCTTTACCTCTTTGCTGACTTTTCATCACTTCATCTTCGACCGCATTTGTAGTTTTGAGTTTCACTAAGCAACAAGCTCTAGGTGACTGCACCGTAGTCAACTTCGTGAAAGTTGTCTTATTTTGAACGTCATGTTTTTCACAAAATAGGATCTTCATATTAAACCTGACTATTGTGAGAATTAATCATACTTGTCTCTTCTTAACGTATCTCTGTGATTAAAAAACGTAGGCACTTGAATTAGGATGGGATTATAGTAACATCAGTATTCTCTGAATAAGCAAGCTGAATCTTCATTCTTTCCTTCGTATTGTCTCTGAAACCAGATCATCTGATGCTGATATCACCTACCGTTTCTAAGTGTAAGAGATAGCATTCGACTGGCGATAATCGTAGCCTGTAGCCAATACGGCATCAGTTGTGTGTTCGAAACTAAACTACCAATTAAAAGACAATTCTTAAAAATAAAATGTTTAATATGTCATAGGATTAAGCAGAACTTTTTTACTCGAGATAATTATGACCCTTGCGCTATTTCGCTCGAGACCTAAAGCTCTATATGAAGATTTGATCAGTAAATACCTATTCTGTTTTTTTCTTGCAGATTTTATTGCAGATTTCTTGCACATTTTATTTCGGTAATTTTGAAGCGATCTTATGGCATATATTTATACTATCCTTATGTTAACTTTGAATATTTCTTGTCCTTTTCATTCCCATTTCCAATTAATCATTTCCAAATTGCTTTGCAGGTTCTCTTGCATGTTTTCGTTGCTTTGCCTAATCATTTCTTTTCTCCCCGTTATCCTGTTCGTATCCTGTTTTTTGTGGTCAGTGGTGTGCAATACTGTCTTCTCCGTGGCGAGCGGTGACGTGATATGAGTTGGGCGAGGGGCAGCATCTGTAACGGTCTTGCGGCGGCTGCGGCCGCGGTGGCAACGAGTACCGGCAGCGTATAAGCGACTCTGACAGTCCATTGCACTGTTGCCACGCTTCACTGTGCACTTGGCACCACTTGCATCACAGATAAATTAAATTCCAAAACATTCGCACATACTGACAGGCTATGGCACGTCTTCATATCATATTCCTAACTGTTCGAAAGTCAGAAGAGCGTCAGCTCTGAATCCTGGCTGTAAGAAAGTATAAACAAATCCTCGCTAGCTAATTGCTTCAGAGTAGATCACATGACTTACCAGAGCACGTGACGAGAGAAATGCCAGAGTCGCTTATCCGCTGCCGGTAACGGTGATACAGAAGCGTATTATTTCTAATTAATTTCGAATTATTCTAACTTTTTGTAATTTTGAAAATTCCAAAAGTTCAAAGTTCAAAGATACAGAGTCCTGCGCTATTTTTAAGCGTCCTAGAGGCAAATTTAGCCAAAATTTTGCAGCCATTAAAAAAATTTGAAACTGTTTTGGAGGCTTCGTCTACAGTATTCTGAAAAATCAAAATATCAGTTTCAAACTGAGGGTCTCGAATTTGATCCCATCGATCCGAGCATATCATATTTGAGAAAATGGTCTTAACTGGGCAGGTGCCAGCGTTGACCACACACACGATTTGCCGTCAAACAATACTACGGTATCAAGGATCCACAAAACGTGGATTCTGAATCCCACGTATTACTGGAACTACGGAGTCGTAGGCTTCCGCGGCCGGAGTCAAGTGAATGATCTTGGCTGTCCGGGTGACGCCGCGTCGAAGGTTGAGTTGCCGACGTTTCGACCATCTTATCGTGGTCTTCCTCAGGGTTGGTCTGTCAACCCTGTCGCAGACCAGCCCTGAGGAAGACCACAATAAGATGGTCGAAACGTCGGCAACACAGCCTTCGACGCGGCGTCACCCGGACAGTCAAGATAATTTGACGGGTAAGAACCTACGTAAACAAATGTTGTGGAAAGTGTTGTTACGATGGCTGCGCTGAAGGTTTACTGTGTGCATTCCTGGAACTACTGTGGTTTTGGCAGGTGAGGGACATCTTTTGGTGATGCTGAACTTGGATACCGACTTGGTGAATTCTTTTGGTAGACTACTGCTTTGTTGTTGTGATATCCGTGAGAGACAGAACTGTACGATTGTTATCAGAATAAACTTTCTTTGTTGAAAATTTCTGCCTCTACCTATTCTTTCCTACATTTCATATCCCATCTTCATCTACCTCATCATCGCGAGCACAACCTAGTGGGGAGTCCTTGTGCCACCCTACAACTGGAGGACGAACGCTTAAGACTTATTGCAGCATTCGCAGAATGCTGAAACTGCAAAACATCCAATAAACAGTTACCAGCTGGTGTCATTGCGTACCGAATTGTACATTTGTTTAAGAAATAAACTGACGGAAGTTATAATTGATGAGATCAGCGAAAGATTCCGCTTTTGGAATTATAGTACTATCATTTGAAGTAGTTGTAGTCATTTACGAAGTACCCATGAATTTGCAGATAACACAGAAATACGATTTCGGCAAGACGCACGTTGAAGAAGTTCATTTTTGATGAAGTTTTCAAAACGCCACAATACTACAGGGCAGAGGGATCGTACATGGTATTCGAATTATGGGTACTGTACCGCAATGAACATAATGATTTCTTTGCAAAATTTCATTATTTTTGGAACTCAGTGTCCTCTTGAAATGAAGATACCCATAACAAATTTTCAAATGATTTACAAAATTAAAGTACGTTGTAGCCATACAAACTTCTTAACAACTTAGATATTACAGAATTTATTGAAGATAAAAAAGAAACACAGTCCGACGGTAGTGATAGTTATCGAAAATGAAGGGCAATTCAATTATAATTGCAGTAGTTCCGTGGCTTTCGCTCATTATTGTTCCTTTATTATTTGTGTATGGAATAATTTACAAATATTTGATTATCTAAAAGGTTGAATTTGGTAAGTAATTAGTATTGTGCATTAGTTTGATTTGTGGATATGGCATTTCTTACAGTATTGGTGAAGTATCATTCCACTATCTCCGCTTCGTGCACTCTTGCTCCGCCTGGCATAAACGCAGGCGACTCGCGCCTTCTACCCCGCGACCCTGCTGTCGCCCACTAGAGCCTTAGTGTCTCTTCCCCGCCAGCCCCGCCCGGCCCGGTCCGGCCCGGCCCGCCCGCCCTCCGAGATGGAGATGCGACTGGGCCACGTTCCCCACGGGCGCGTCCGTCGGCAGGCCCCGCGCGCAGCAGCTCCGAATGCACAATGCGCCCTCCCCCCTCCCCCGACCACCCACGGGCACCGTGCTCACACACTTCTACCGTCCTCATCCTTCTCCCTCGCCTCTGCTCCCCCCCCGCCCCCTCCCTCTTCCACTCATTCCCGTC
>JAHLJT010003656.1:44201744-44388121 GCA_031308135.1 Acheta domesticus | reverse complement strand
AAAAATCGCAGCTAATGTACATATTATCGACGTGAGAAAAGGTGAAAAAATTTACATTTTGTAATTTTTTGAAAAACCAACGTATAGAGCAATATGGCTTTTGTAATTTGATAGAGTACATTTACCACTATCCCTACCATAACGTTAAAGAAAAAATTTGGAGCCGTTTTTGAGAAAATCTAGTTTTTGTAATTTTTTTAAATTGCACACATATTCCATGCAATATTGCACGAAAACTACTAAAATTTTGAAAAAACATTTACATGACCTTTATGAAAGAACTCAATATGTAGAACAAATTTTATTCGGAAGAAAAAATCTCTATCTTCAATTTTGTAGTTGGCGAAAGAACGCAGAAAAAAATTCAAACTTTCACAATTTTCGAAAATTCAGAGTTATCCGTGAAAATCGGACCTATGCCATATTAATTAATGTATTTTACTCTTTTCGTACAAGAAATTTAAAGAAAAAATTTGGGGCTGTTTTTGAGAAAACTTAGAAAATCCCCGGGGGGCTTCATATAAAGTACCTCCAAATTTGAAGAATCTTTTTCAAAATCTGAAAACTTTGACTAGAATCAGATCGACCGGGGAATATCCATTTTGGAAGAAACGTACGTATGGTTTAGGCGCTAGCAGTGTTCACAGACGGACAGACGGATGGAAAGACAGACAGACAGACAGACGGACGTTTTCCTTTCAATTGTTTTTTTCGGTATCAAGGACCTAGAATACAGAGTTTCTGGCTACACCAGGTGTTAGGGGATTTTTTTTCTTAATTTAACAACTAGTTTTATCCATTTTTCGTTTTCACGGCCCAGCAATTAATTTTTTTCGCGCCGAAATTGGCCATTTTTTCGCGCAGCATTACATAACTTTCCTTATACTACGTATATCACTCCCTGTATACGTACGTATACGGGAAAGTAAAAAGTGCTGTGTGCGAACAACCATAAACGTCTCCTTGATGGTTCTGTTCTACTCCAACTCATGCGGGAATTGTTGGCGACTCGGTCCTCGTATCCCTGATTCCTAACGCTTAACGTACCAACCAAAGAATTCAGAGACATAAAATTCCTAATTGAGAACTTCGATTGTTGGATTTAAAAAAATATTTTCTCTCCTTCAAAATACAATTTTTCAGAGAAGTTAATCTTTGCCAGTTCATAACACATTTGGTAACTAACCTAGATATTTAATTGGTAGGGAATTATCCACCAATTTCATAGGAATATTATTTATGTTTATGTATGTGAGGTTTAATTTGTCGTAGCGAAAAATTTTTTTGCTTGTTTTACTTCGATTGATTTTTATATTGCAATGAATCCGCTCAGTCTATGAATAGATTAAGATCATCCTCAAGGTAATTGATGGCTGCTTGTAATATGTGATGGCAAAAAATGCAGTGTCGTCAACATATAAAGCTATTTGAGAGTTTATTCAAAAAGGTAAATCTGAAATGAAATATTAAATAAGGTTGGCGATAGTGGCGAGCTTTGCCGGATTCCTGCTGAAATTTTGTGAAGGTTCGAGTTGGTATGGTTTACTTTAACTCTGATTCTCTGCCCGTGAGTACACTTTTTAATTGTGTTGTATATGTAGTCCTTTTGGGAGATTTTTTAAAATTTTTTATAGCAAGCGATGATGCCATATTCTATCGAATGCTTTTGAAATGTCTATGAAGATATCTGTGAAGTATTGAATTTTATGGAGATGTTGGCTATGAATTCTGTGAGTCTTAGAAGTTGATGGGTCCTTAAATAGTTTTGTCGAAGACCAAATTGTTGGATTTTTGGCCACGAAATCGAGATTTGGCATCAATGTGCGTCGCCCAAATTTACGAGCAGCGAACAGGCGACGACGGGCGACGACGGGGGGCCGGGGCGGCGGGGGGCGGTGAATGGCGGCGTCGCTGCGAGGTCTGGGCGCCGCAGCCGCGCAAACGCGCTTCCGAAGAGTAAATCACGCATCCGGAAATGGTCGCATGAATAGTTGAACGGCGCGCGTCCGGCGCGCAATACGTCAGTGCCGCCGCCGCCGCCGCTGCTGATGAAGGGGCTCCGGGAAACAAATGCACAACGGCGCGCGCGCCCTCGCCGCCCGGAACGATTTGTAAATATTCACGGGACTTTGTGGCCCGGATGGATGGGCTGCGGCTGGCAGTGGGACGGGCAGGAGGGCAGGGCGGCGGGGGTGGGGCGGGGCGGGGCGGGAGAGGGGCGGGGATAGGGGCGGGGTGGAGTGGGGCCGGGCGGGGCGGGGCGAGACGGGACGAGACGGGACGGGGGGCGGGACGAGGCCTAGCGAGGGGCGGGACGGGACGGGACGGGACGGGACGGGGGACGGGACGGGACGGGACGGGGCGGGGTGGGGCCGGCTGAGCGGGATGGCGTGGCGTGGCGTGGCGTGGCGTGGGGGGAAAGGCTCGAGGACAGTGGTGGGTATGAAGGGATTGGATGCGACTGCGGCGAGATGACTAACACTTGTGAAGTTTAAATGGGGTGAAGGACCATCTGGAGAAGGAAGTAAATTTCTTCCTAAATAATACTGCTTTGAATTTTTTTCTTGCAAATCAGTTTCATTTTCGTATTTAGAATGAAGCAAATTCCTTTATAACTGAACGTCACGGTGATTCTCATAACCCCCCGCGTCTTGCTGTGTCTTCGCTGCTCTTGCCAAAATTTGCTCGCGGAGGACTGATTAGCTCTGACAAGTGTAAAATCCAGTCACTATCGAACGGGTAGGCTTGGAACTACGAAGGCAGTGAGGAGATCAGGGCACAACCATATGAGTTACACAACGATGGGGTAAATTGGGTAGTTCCTCTGCCCCCCTTCCCCCGCAGACGAGAACCAAGGGGCAGCCTGGTTGTGACCCGGGAATGTTGGCTCGTTTGCCCTCCTCAAAAACATTCGCCAACACTTCAAGGAAGATGAGGTATATTTCAAAAATTATAGTCAAAATAGTTTTATATTTACTATTTATTATGCAGCGTGATTCAAAATTACCTTCGAACACCAGCTACAGATTCATCTGCGTCGTCATACATGTCGTGTATTGCAACCTGTTCTTGGGAAATCGTAAGAGTTTTGCTACTGACGAAGGATAACGACGCTCCCCATAGTGACAATACTTTTCACCCTCGCGAGTAGAGGCTTCTAGTTCGCCACTACTTATTAAACTTTAATTGACGTGATCAATCTGACAATTTCCCTTCAACAATTCTCTTTTTCGTGTTTGCCTGGTGTTACTGGCATTCAATGTACAGAACACAAGTGTACCAACGTGAAACGAAACCGATTGATTTGAGATAGATATGGCTTTTCAAATGAGTGCAAAATGCAAGGTAGAAACCTCAACTATGAAACAACGTTTCGAATCACCATGCTCGAAACTTTCGTGTCGGTGCACCTCAGCATTTGGGTTCGTTCAGCGTACTATCCTCTCTTCTACAAGGAGATAACAACGGCCACAAATGTTGCTCGGAATTCCTTCGGCGGTCAGGTAACGAGCGCTTGTGAGAAGAGCACTCCCAGCCGCGGAGGTCGCTCGCATCCGCCAGGGTCAGCGCTGAAGGCTACGGACGTCCCAGAAACGACAGCGTGGGTGGACAGATCGAAAGCCACGTCGCGTGATGCACGCGGCCTGGGAGGGCCTGGGATGGCGCACGCCACAGCCAGAGGTCTCCCACACAGTCCCTCCGTGCTCCTTTGTATTCCCACAGGAACAGACTAGAAACGAAGAGGTGGCAGGATCTACTTCTTCTAACATTTGTCGGATTTGATTCTGAAATAAATAAATTAATTACACAAAGACCTACTTCTTTGCTGAGAAAATATTTGTTTGTTTTGTTTTGATGTAAAATATGTATTGTAAAATATACAAAAACGCGATTCTTGGATTTCTTTCTGAGAAAAAATGATTTGCTTGCTCATATTTCAAGAACTGTTATAACTAGTTGGATCCGTGCAAACATTTCGAATATTTTAAAACAATTTTAAATGTGAAAACGTTGGAAATCAAATTCGAGGTCACGTCATGAACTATATCTTACATCAGTGGTGTCAAGGTCCTCTACTGGTGGTAGTGGCACGCGTCGTGGCACTGCAGCATGTTACGAGCTTCTCTGCGCAACTAGCATCGGGAAAGGGAACTATTAGTAACCTCGCCGTTTTACAATAGGGATGGCGTTGTTTCTCTGGTGGCGGGCTGACGAATGCGTGGAGAGGGCCATTTCGACGTGGCCCTTGTGCCACACGTGCCACGGACTCCTGCTCGTGGCATCGTCCTTGACAACACTGCCGTACATCATAAATATGCTCGATATTGTACATGAGTAGAGTTTACTCATCAAACATTTTACGATTGCTAAACTTTCATTAACAAAAAGAAAGACTCATGCCCCTAGCATTAAACTGAAGATACACAGCGAATTAATTTTACAGATTTGGAGATTTTCGTCTTTTTTTATCACACACCACTCAAGACAACTATCACCGATTGCACTTCTACCCATAGGACATCACATAGTTTTAACTGTTTTTGACATTAGATAAAACTAAACATTTATAAGGCGTCTCGAAAGAGCTTGACAGTCAAAAGGTTAAAAAATGTCTAATTTCGGTCCTCAAAACTCTAATTGTAGCCCAAGAGTCATAATCGAGAACCCCACGAGGGGAGGGGCGAAACCGATGTTTTAAGGGTATAGGACGCACCGTTTTAGCACATCTACTAGTATATTTTGCTGGAACTGTATTGTCCTAAAATAATGAAAATCCTTTTAGATACCATCGGTGATGTGTCTCGTATATTTATTACTAACGTTCTTCAGTTATTTGTTATTATTTATCGTATACACACGTATACGTAGTATAAGGAAAGTTATGTAACGCGCGCGCGAAAAATCGGCGAATTTTCGACAGAAAAAAATTTCTAACTAGTTTTAAATGATCTCAGGCGACAGAAAGCTGTCGGAGTTGCTACTCTATCATTAGAACCCCTGTAATGACCTTCGGTCATAAATAACTACGAGTACTACGAGTTCGTTTAAGAATGTTATAATTATATTTCTTGCCCGGCCCTACTATCGCAATTTTATTGCAACTCGACTTCAGTGTTTCTTTACGCTATTTTACCATTATTGATTTCATTATTAAGATTGTCATAAAACTGTGTTATAAATACAAAGTAATTAAACCGCAGTTGGATATTAGTCAATGGCAGTTAATTACATAAATAAGGTAATGTAATAACATGCCAATATAATAATAATAATATAAAAATTGATGAATCTAAAATCATCGAGTTACACGAAGGAAAAAAGGAAAAATCAAAATCCTAACTGATTTTTTAAACAGTTAAGACAGCTCCATAGTGGCACTGAACTGCATTTCACTTTATCGCGCCGCAATTCACATTCCCTTCTTTATTTCTCTGCTCTGCATCGCACTACACCTCACTTCACAATATACCATTTACTCTTCGCAATATAACCTATTATTCTTAATTAAAACACTCATTTACTTAGGAATACACTAAATTGTTATGTTGGTACTAACTCATTGAATTGCGGAAGGGAATAATTTAAACCGAAGAAAAGAAATAAAAGCGGAAGTAGAGGAAAACGAGAGACGATCAATCTCTTGAAGCACAACCTTCCGTGACCACATAGTCGCAGACAATGAGAGAAATCTCTCCTTCTCACCTGCGCCAGCTGTGTGCTGTCGAGGGCAGATGCCCCCGTCTCCGTTGGTGGTGGTGGGGCCGATAGCGGGCCCATCGGACGCGTGGCGAGCTGGAAGCGGTGCCGATGGTGTGGTGAGACGCTAGTTCACTGGTGTCCAGATCTTCTATTGGTGGCAGTGACACGCGTCGCGGCTCCGTAGCATGCCACGAGCTTCTCTGCGCCACTAGCGTCGGGAAAGGAAACTATTAGTAGTAACATTTTACAATAGAGATGGCGTTGTCTTTGGTGGCAGGGTAATGCACTGCGTGGACAGGCGATTTCGTCGTGGCACTCGTACCACGGACTCCCGCTCGTAGCATCAACCTTGACAACACTGCGCTAGACGTTCGGGAGACATCGCTGCGAGGAATGAGGTCCGCTACTGTGCTCACGCCGACTAACTATAACAGAATGGCAGAAGCGCATCCATTTTTTGGCAGAGAATTGAAGCCATTTGCAGTGAAATCAGAGCCCTCTGATGAAACAGTGTTCTAGTATTCCGTTGGCGCTGGTTAAAGCTGGGTGGGCGCGATCCGCGCGTTGTATAAACCCTATTCCTTTATGTTTCAAGACCAAAAACCAATCATTTATGAACGAAACATAATATATAAGAAGAACGAATTGAGATACTTTGAAAAACAAGCGTTGCTTCCTGCATCGGTTATTGTCATAGAATGGAATCTGTTGAGACGTTATTACGGTTAGCATATCGCCTGAAAGTGAATGTTATTGTAATAAAAGGCAAACAAACAGATAACAATGCAGTAAATTCGAAAAATTATGTATATGTGGGTTTTGATGACTTCTATTTTTAGTTTTATGCCGAACATACTGAAGACATTGTGAATATTCACACGCGCAGGTATAGGCGCACACGCACAGGGCCAATACTATTCACACTCTAGGGTACATTGAACCCATTGGTGCAGGGACCAAAGACGTAATGAGGGCGAAGCCAAAATGATTTTGATCGATGTGATTTTTCTTTGATTGATGACGATGTGACTCAACGCAACCGCTAAGTAAAGCTTCTCATTAATGAATCAATATCACGTGTATAGTTTTATGCATTCCTTTTCCCGTAGGCGTTCGCGCGTGCATGCAAACATACACACACACACACACACACACACCAGCAAGCGCAGACATATCGCGCGCACACACTTATAGAAAAGGGCTTGCATGCGCGCACTACACATCACACACAAATGGGAGGTCAATTTAGGAGATTAATCATGAATGCCAGTAGAAATGCGTCGCTGTAAAGAACAGATCATAAAGAGAAGACACCTGCACCTGTGAGAATCCACCAGAGTACCCGATCACTCTACTACCACTTCCCAACACGTGTTACCCGCTCCCATGGTACCAGAATGGTTTGCATTGTGGTCGCACTGTAGCAACACGTCAAAAGAAGAAGAATAAGAGCACAAGACGTTGCTTCGGTTACACCTGTGAGAATCTACCAGAGTACCTGATCATTCTACTAGCCACTTCCCAACACATGTTACCCGCTCCCAAGGTTCCAGAACAGTTGCATTGTGATCGCAGTGTAGCAACACGTCAAAAGAACAAGAATAAGAGCACAAGGCGGTTGATGCGGTTAGAGCCGCCGTTGGCAGCAGCAGAAGGGGTGTCGGCGGCGTCGGCGGCGTCAGTGGCCCGGATTCGGTGCCGGCGGGGGGCGGCTGCTAATTAGCAAACACGGGGAGCCTTTTGTTGGAGGCGCGGCGGTCCGCACCGAGGCACCGCCTGTTTGTTCGCCTCCGGAGCCCATAATTCATCTAATCAATGGCAGGGTCCCGCCGCTGACCTTTGAGGCGGCGGCGGCGGCGGCGCGCCGGGCGAGAGGAAAGGCGCGCGGCGGGGAACCCGTGTTCTGCTGCCGACATCGCGCCCGGGCCCTTGTCTTCGAGCGCCGTTACAACTGAGTTCCGTGTGGTGGCCCCGGCATCGACAGTTCAGCGCCAATCTCGTTGCCTTGGTAGGATCATTGACCGGCGAGTTTTGTTGTTTGAGGCCTAACGGAGGAGGAGTTTTCCACACTACCTCTATACATGGGTAGAATGCATTGGAGGACGTTTCAAGGCGGCTGCTGTGATCGGTTGTTTTCAGTAATTTCGCAGATCAGTATCAGCAATACATTGACTGACGTAACCGTGTGTAGGGTTTCGTACAGTCCTCATGTTTATTTCCATTTTCATAAACAGGTAACGGATGATGTACTTCTTTTGTTTAAATCAGGTTAACAACGGATATATTGAGAATGAATGGAGACAGAGAATTGAACGTACGGATATTCGTCTAACGAAAATATTGATGTCGTAATATTATACTAGTACGAAGATTATAATATGTTAAAATACCCACATTGTAATAAATATTTGGGAAAGAAAATGTACAAGAGAAATAAGATATTATAAAAATAAGAATTGAAGTGTTACAACAATAGAAAATAAAAAGCAGCAGATGCAACAAAAGAAAATTGGTTGCAGAAGCGGAACGTTACACATGGACAGCGTGCGATCTTATTTTTTATTTTTTTTATTTATTTGTAAAAAAACAGTAAAAAACTGTATATGACGTGTGGGGAAAGAGATTTATCTGCGCACATCTTCTTTTAATTCCTAGAATTAAAAAAAACGAACTAGATCATTCCTTCGTCATCTTTGTCCCTTTCCTTCCCCTTCTCTTCTCTTCACATTAACTTACACTTATTGACACTTCACTACCATACGTTTCGCGAGAGAAGCGTAATCTCAAAATCAATCCCGGCTGGAGCTGAGCCTCGTGATGTGTGGGAGAAGGAACCGCAAGCAGACATGTAGGTCGTTGCGTATCCCATGTCCCACTGGGTAGGAACACCGCCATCTCCCAGGATATAACTTACACTACACTTACAGACCAGTGACATGAGTAGTTGACGCTGCAGGAATCTATACACACTCCTTCGTGCTGGATTCTAATGCTGAAACAGCGGTTTTTCAGATAGGCAAAAGAGGAAGGGCCTTTTACTAAAAAAATACCACCGACATTTAAACTACACATTATCTGCTTCTAATGCTCCCTATATAATTTCCTATTTTCTTTCCCATTAATCCCGTATTCTACTTTAACAGTAAACTGTGTACTCCACACACGTTTTTCCCGCCAGGTTGTTCTAATTTAAAGAAATAGTGTCGAGGGAAGAATATGAAAGACATCTGTCTCTCATGTTTCCAAGAAAATTTAGAGGATGGTAATACTGTGTAGTGTCGTCTCGTCCCAGGACTCTGCCCGCCCAATAGGTTCGCACCTCTCATCTTACGTTGCTATTTTGTGATTTTCTCTTCTCTGCGAAGTGACGCATTCAGAAGCTGTAGTCCCAGATTCTGAGCACAGAAAGCTGTGCATTTGCTTCGCGCGGCATTTAATGACAGTTTCTTCTTGTAGGAATACCATTGAAATGGGAAAATAAATTTATGGAAGTTCTTTAATAAAGTCGTGTGAGCTCATTAGTTTAATGTGACACTTTTTCACGACGCACTACGCCCTGTCGCTTCCCGCCTTGTCCTTCCCACCTGTCTCCTCCCGCCCCAGTCTCTATCGCCTCCCGTTCGGTTGTCTCCCTTCCTGACCCTTCTCACCTTCTCACGACCCTCCCTGTCACCTCCTACTGTACTTTGCCCCCTCGCTTCATTTCCTTGGGATCCTTTAGCCCCTTGTTTTTTCCGTCCATGCTATCTGGGTCCTAAGCCCTCCCGCCCTCCCACCTTCTTGCCTCCGACTGCCATCCCGCACCCGCACACTCCAGTCGCCAACCACCATCTGCCTTAGCTCCACCTACACCCTGTCCATCTCACCCTACCCCCTCTCAAACACTCTTAACCCACCGTCCGCCTTCCGTCCACCGGTACTCGGCGTTCCTCTTGTCTCTCGCCCCACCTCCACGAGTCTCTGCTACCGCCACCACCCACCATCCACCATCCGCCTTCTGCCCGCCGGCACCTGTCCCCTCCTCTTGTCTCTCGCACCCGGCAGTCACCGCCACCGCCACGACCCCCAGTCACTGCCACCGCTTCCACCCACCACCCACCATCCACCTTCCGCCCGCTGGCACCCGTCCCCTCCCCTTGCCTCTCGCACCCCCCCAGTTACCGCTTCCAACCACCAACCCCAGTCTCCGTCACGCCACCCCCCCACCACCTACCTCCACACTCACCATCCACCTTCCGCCCGCTGGCACCCATCCCCACACCTTGCCTATCGCAACCCCGTCTCCGTCACCTCCACTGCCCCCAGTCACCCCAGTCACCACCTCCGCTTCCACTCACCACCCACTCCCCACCCTCCGCCCGCCAGCTCCCACCCCGCCCCCTGTCCCTACGCTGAGGCCTCCGGCGGCGACAGGAGCCGGATGCGCTCCTCGGGCCAGCCGCACCAGTGGCGCCCGCGCGCCCGCCACGGCCGCCACGGCCGCCACAGCCGCCACGGCCCCCTCGCCTCGCCTCGGCTCAATATTAATGGCGCGCTCCTCTAATTACTGCATTAAGGCGCTCCGCGGCAGCGCTTTTTACGCCGATTATTAATTCCCCATCTGCGCGCGAACGAATTTTTCCTCGGCCAAGACCACTGTTTATTATTTTTGTCTCGTCATAAACAAACTCTTGTGCCTGGAATTAGGAAGGAAATGACGCAATGTATTTTGTGTGTGTGAGCTTTCATGCGTGACATGTACGTTAAAGGTTGAGTATTAACAAAGGAGACGAGCGTGTGATCCTGTGGCTTGTGCCGATGCGATCTTTGTTGTACGGCTGACGAAGAGATGTTTCCCGGCAATTATAGACTCTATTCACATTATTTATTAGTTGGTAGTGCATGTGGCTTTTGCTTCAGGAGGGGAAATGCTTAGAGGTCAAGTGGCGTTTCATATAAAAAGTAACAAACAACTCGAAACGTAATTTTCTATTTGGGAATATCACACCATCTCTGTATTTAAGTGGTCAGTATACAATGGCAAGCAAAGAAACACGCAGAAGGCGTCCCGGACAAGCCAGGATGTCTTCAAGACCCGCTTGAGAAGATGAGAGAGGGATACGATTTTAGGTGTCAGAGTGCCACATTCGCCCATGATCGGCAGATTTCCTCATCTTTAGGTGTCAATTCTCTAGGAGGTAATTTCCTCCAATCCTACCCTTCCCCCTTTCCACCATCTCTCTCTGTTTCTTCCCGCATGCTTCCACCTCTGTCCCATTCTCCCACCCTCCCGTCATCATTTCCCCGCTCCCCCTCCACCCTCAATCCCTCCCGCCCTCTTGCTACGAAAAGCTGTTCCAGAGCCAGTGGGTGTGGGTGGCGCGTGTGCGTGAGCGTTCGATGAGCGCCGGCGATCTTTCGCAAGCGCAATCACGCGACGCGCCCCTCGCATCGCACGCGGCGCCCGACGCTCGTGGCGCCCCACCACCTGTTGCGGCACACTAGGCGCTCCCCGGGCCCCGCCCCGCACCACCCCGCTCCTGCTTCTGTGCGTCTGTCTGTCCATCTGTCTGTGGTCTGTCGGTCTATATTTGCGTCTGTCGGTCTATATTTGCGTCTGTCCGGTCTATATGAGCGTCTGTCGGTCTATATGAGCGTCTGTCGGTCTATATGAGCGTCTGTGGTCTATATGAGCGTCTGTCGGTCTATATGAGCGTCTGTCGGTCTATATGAGCGTCTGTCGGTCTATATGAGCGTCTGTCGGTCTATATGAGCGTCTGTCGGTCTATATGAGCGTCTGTGGTCTATATGAGCGTTCTGTCGGCTATATGAGCGTCTGTCGGTCTATATGAGCGTCTGTCGGTCTATTGAGCGTCTGTCGGTCTATATGAGCGTCTGTCCGGTCTATATGAGCGTCTGTCGGTCTATATGAACGTCTGTCGGTCTATATGAGCGTCTGTCGGTTCTATATGAGCGTCTGTCGGTCTATATGAGCGTCTGTCGGTCTCTATGAGCGTCTGTCGGTCTATATGAGCGTCTGTCGGTCTATATGAGCGTCTGTCGGTCTATATTGAGCGTCTGTCGGTCTTTTATATGAGCGTCGTCGGTCTATATGAGCGTCTGTCGGTCTATATGAGCGTTGTCGGTCTATATGAGCGTCTGTCGGTCTATATGAGGTCTGTTCGGTCTATATGAGCGTCTGTCGGTCTATATGAGCGTCTGTCGGTCTATATGAGCGTCTGTCGGTCTATATGAGCGTTCTGTCGGTCTATATGAGCGTCTGTCGGTCTACCGTCAGTGATTTTTTTAGAGTATCTCTAGGAAACATTGTATATCCGGGAAGATACGCGATCTCCGCTATTTTGTTGAAAGTACAAAAACTTATTTTAGAATGGCTTAGTCGTATTCACTGATATGCTGATCCAATTTTTACAATCGGAAGTGAATCAACAGAATAATAAGGGAAACGCTGGGAAAAGTCAAGAACTGTTGTTTTTTTAGAAAATCTTAGGTAAAGTATTTTATTAATAATAAGTAACGGATTTAGAATGGATCATACAGTCAATTAAAAATTCCCATTCTTTGTAATATCTTCTCTTGAGAGTCCCTTATGCGTTTCCTGGCACCGTATCCATTCAAGTGGTGCCGATAATAATCCGTGTATAATGATTGTAATTTAGGTAAAGTGTTTCATTAATAGTAAAATAACATTCCCAACCTCTTTCTTTCTTTCTTTCACAGTCCCTTACGCGTTTCCTGACACCGTATCCCAGTGGTGTCAAGGTCTTCTATTGGCGGCTGTGGCACGCGTCGTGGCACCGGAGCATGCCACGAGCTTCTCTGCGCCACTAGCGTCGGGAGAGGAAACTATTAGTAACCCCGCCGTTTTACAGTAGGGATGGCGTTGTGTCTGGTGGCAGTGTGACGAACTGCGTGTAGGGGCGATTTCACGGTTGCACTCGTGTCACGGACTCCCGCTCGCGGCATCGACCTTGACAACCTGCCGTATCCAATTGGAGCAAAGTGCCGATTTCGACATCTGCTTCCTGGGGCGGGGGCGGCATCTCCCAAAGGTGAGGGCGCCGCTTTCGTTGCTTGAACTGCGTCGCATCGGACCACGTTCGCGTCGCGTGGCGTTGCTTCACCTGCGGGCGCCTCAGAGGTCGCGAGGTGCCAGGCAATCACCCAGAGTGCCCTGCCGGGACGCTCCACTCGATCGCTCATTTGCGCAACGCCTCTCACACCCGCCGCCTGGGGGGGGGATACATAGCGCACCAGTGATTCCTACACGGCCAGTGCTTTCCCCAGTGAGCTCTAGAGTAGGCTGGAGACAACACCCTGTGCTCTCAAATCGTGACGGACCACCATGATAGTGAACGTCTGTTCTGTCCTAGTTACCTCAGAACCAAATAGCAGGAAATAGGGTCTCATTCCAATTTTAAATATTTATTCTATATCATGTTCACTAGAACATAAAAAAGTTGAAAGTAATCAATATTTAATACAGTGAAATTTCAATTTATCTGTAATACTTAAACAAAATCCAATCTTTCATTTCTTGGAAACTTTTTAACATTACGGAGAGGGAGTGTTCTTGGTTTGCATATTTTTAATAATATTATTAGATCGACTTACAGAAAATAATAGTCGTCGAAAACATAAAAAATGTTATAAAAGTAATGGCTAATATCTCATCTAATAACATTCACATCTAGTTTGCAGTTTGTTAGCGTTCTTTACAACCGATTGCTTTGGCATTTTCTTTGACAGAGACGATTGTAAGCATTGCAAAACAACACACATTTCACTCGGAAGAAAGTCTGTAGGAAGACGTTCACCGCAGCCAATCTAACGAAAAACGACCGTCACAATTTTGAGCACTTCAAAGCAATGAAGTTGTTCATCCAGTTATTATGTTGAGATCACTGGCTTCCCCCTTCTGCGCCAAGCCATTTAATCTCCTTGAGGAATGGCGTGCCAAGAAAAAGAATTTTGTTTCGAAAAACAAACAGTGCAAAAATATTTTGTTATTTTTAAAATATTCAGGTAATAATTTGAATTGAAGACCTCGAGGCAATAACATGCTATGCCCGTAGAACACACAAATACTTCATTCTTAAGTTTGTTATGAGAAATGAAATTAAATGACTACGAAATTTGTCTCATAAAGTCTCGTGCTTTTCCATGTCTTTTGCTGAGGTAGAGAAGGAATAATTTTTTTACCATATTTTTATGAACCTGAAAATTAGGTAACTAATGGTGTAATAATGACATATCTATTCCATCATATCAGTCCACTTAAGAATAATTGATATTAATAAAAAGACCAAGATGCAATTTGTACTTGAAGATGGAAAACATTTGATCTCTGAAACTTTGTTAAAATAATAATTACAATTCAAAAAAAGTTATGTCTCAAGAAAAGCGATTGTCTTAAAATTGAATTTGGAAACTTTATCTATGAATGTATTACAGACAATAATTTAAATGACAAAAAAGAGAAGGAGACAGTCAAGAAACCTACGGGTTCCAAACGTGCACCTGCCGCGCCTGTATCGCAGAACATTAAACTGGCGATAAATCCCGAAGATAGCCAGCCGCGTCGAATCCGCGCGGGGACTAAACGCTAAATGAAAAACCGTCGGGGGGGGGGGTAATCGCCGCTTGCAGTTCTTGCATCGCCGGGCGCGCGCCTCCTCGGGCGGCGCTGGCACCGGGCGAGCCCCCCGCTGCGGCGCGCCAACCGATTCGGCCGGAATTATCAGCTAAGTGCTCCTGCCTCATTACCCCGCGCCGCTAAACCAACCGAGCACATTGCGACCTCGTTGCGGCAGGCGACGGACGGCGGGCGAGGGGTGGCGGGCGAGGGGTGGCGGGCGAGGGGTGGCGGGCGAGGGTGGCGGGCGACGGGTGGGGGCGACGGGCGGCGGGCGAGGGCAGCGGGCGAGGGCGGCGGGCGAGGGGCGGCGGGCGAGGGGTGGGCGGGCGAGGGACGGCGGGCGAGGGACGGCGGGCGTGGGGCGGGCGGGCGAGGGACGGCGGGCGAGGGACGGCGGCGGCGAGGGGCGGCGGGGCGAGGGGAGGGACGGGCGAGGGGCGGCGGGCGAGGGACGGCGGGCGAGGGGCTGGCGAGGATGGCGGGGGACAGCGGGGCACTAACACGCTGGCGCCGCCCCGTCTTGTCCCTCCCTCGCACCCCGTCTGTTGCTTCTCTTCATCTCTTGTTCTACCTCTCAGTAACCTCTCCCGCTTGCTCTCCCGTGTCTCTTATCTCCTTTAATCTTCTTGTCCTCCATCCCCTCTGCATCCTCTTCCGCCACCGTTCTTCCCATCTCCGCCACCTTCCCGTCCTATACATTCTCAACATTATCTCCCACGTTTCCTTTCATTCTGTTACTTCGATATCTTCTAAATCGTACGTCTTTTCTCTACTTTATTCCGATTTTCTTTTCTTCTGCCCTTTCGTCCCACCTCATCTTCGTACTCTCCACTTCTCCTCCAGTTCTTTCCTATTATCTGTCATCCACCCTTCCATATCCACCTTCTCTTCTTTCCCACCTAGCCTTCTCATACCACAGAGAAAGATATTTTATGTGTGCTTTTTCTCTCATTCCGTCTTTATAAAGATCATTTGCTTCTCCGCCTCCACTGACCTTATATGTCGTCTTCTTATTTGTCCCTTTTAAGTCTGCTCATTCCCTTCGTCTTCCTTTCTGCACAAAATGATTCGAGCTCTTTGCCAATCAAGGGGAATTGTATGTTCGATTGTGACGATGAGTGCTAATATATCATATACTACTAAGAGAGTAAAAATCAGTCAGAAAGTTTAAACATTTCTGCAAGGAAGTGACAGAATCATTACACTGACAAAAATCAGAGGAAATGTTGAACAATATTAAGTGTTACGGAAGAAACGCTGTAGTAGGGGGCTCAATTTACCCAAAGAGGCTAGTGTGCTCGTTTAAATCACAAGTTCATGCATGAAACATGACCTTGACTTTTATTTGCACAATATACTCTGTTGAAAATTGTTACCAGATTAAAAACACATTGAGTTGTTTCTCTGCCACCTTTAAAATAAATAGTTGTAGCTTCGAATTGGAATTAGAACTTTCGAAAAGCATTTATATAGTTTTCAAGGGCTTCCTTTTTACTTCTTGTACCGCTTGTTTATGGCCGAATATTAAGCTCGTGCCCTCACCGCTCACTCGTGTACGAGTATATAGGGCCTATGCTTCCCTTCCGTCGTCATGCCCTCTGGCACTTTCACTCACCTGTCAGTCCCATTACGAGGACAAGCTTCCGCAATTTGCAGGACGGCATAGGCAAGTGACACTGCCCTCGGGCCAAACTGACACCTCGGTTCGCTGCTCCCACGAGAGCGACGAGCACAGTGTGACGTTCTGTCGAACGAACTGGTCAGTGGTCAGTTGCGTTGTTTCAAAACAACCTTAAGCTTCTTATATTATACTGATCGTAAGCTATAAATTATTCATGTGAAAATATGTTGTAGTAGTTTATTCTGAAAATTGATTAATAGCTCGACTACCAAAATCAATTGAGGCATCCAATGAGAGAGGGAGATAACCCACAAATTCAAAACCTCAAATTATTGGCGCATTCAGGGTGTTCGTAATGGAATAGGTTCATTCATCGATATTTTGAATTTTGTGGGTTAGCTCCCTGTCTCACTGATGCCTCAATTGCTACTCATGGACGTAACAAAAATAATACGTTATTCAACTTCTACGGGTGTTTAAGACATTGACTTCTCCCTCTTGCTTAAACGTATATTCCAGTTTCTTAGATGGATAATTACGTTTCTCATTGTCTTGGTGTGTGTAACTTCTGCTTATTCAGCAGTTAATTGCCCAAAGTGAAATTTTATTTGTAAAGAAAATGTTGGCCTTGATCGAGGTAAGAGATGTTCTAGTTTATGAACATTTTGAAAATAAAAAAGAGAACGATATTTATAAAACATCTTCTGGATCTCCTTTATAGAACTGCTAATACAAATAGTTTGACTAAGAGGGTTTAAGCAAGAGGGACTCGAAGATGACGTTTAAAATGTTAAGTTTTTTAAATTAATTATTGTGTGTACTTCGCGCAACATCCCGTGAACGGGCTCAGGCCTACCGGCGACGTCCCTGCCACGCGGCCATGGTGTGAGAGGTACGTGTGGTTAACACGTAGACGTCCTCACGCCGTATTTCGGTCTTCTCAACCTAAGAAGAGAATTTTCTCATCGTCACACAACAACATATACTGGGACATTGCAAGGAAAACGCCCACTATAGTCTTGCCTCGACCGGGATCGAACGCGAGGCTGTGTATTGGAAAGCGAGCACACTGATCAAGAGCTGCCATGAGATTATTAATTATTAATATATTAAAATAAATACATATGGCATATTATTTTGTGCCATTGCATATTTTTTTAATCTATTCTTTTATTCCGAACATGTAAAAAAGGGGAAGGGAGTTTATGCGTCTGGAGTTGTCTGCGCTAAAACCGAGTGTCGCCCCGCCGGTTTCTGGAAGGCACCACTGCCCGCCGAGTGGAGTGCATCGCTGGCGTAGGCGCGCTGCTCGCGCGGGTGACACGCGTGCGGCACGCGAGCGGGCGTGCGCACGCGCGCTTATCTCGACGCGAGAGCGTGCCTCGTCTCGCGCCCGGCGCTAGCCGCGTCCGTCGCCCGACACCATCGACCTCCCCCTCGACAACAGAACATCGATGTCGCCTAGAATCAATGTTCGAAATTAAAACATCGATGCTCAAAATATATCCAACAAAATCGTCGATTTTTTTGAAGATCGATGATTTAAAATATGTTCTTCTACTTCCATTGTATAATGCTGTCATGGATCGTGGTGGAAGCGGATCGTAATTTCACTTTGATCCTATTTGACTAGCGCAGTACTTCCTAGCAGGCGGACAGGTAACCACTGCCACCTGCGGCAACATGCGAGTGTAGATTTAGGTAGTAGTCCGCTAGGGGGCCGTGGCTGAATCAACTGCCATTAAACTATTCATTGTAAAAGTTTAACTATAAAAGTAACGAAGTATCTTTCTCTTCAAATATCTGTTTTTCGATAACCAGATTTAAAAAATACGCTCCACGAAGCTTTTACATCTTTCTGTTTCCGTTTTGATAAAAATGCAGAATCAAATATAATATTGTCTTCTGCAACATTTCAACTTTAGGTCTTCCTATTTGTGTCCCAGGATTTTACCGCCTTGGCTTCATGAAGTGAATAGAAATTTTCTAAATTTTGCTCACGATGTACCTTCGTACTATCTGATGAAAATGTTCAATAAGCCGTTTATTATTATAAATATTGTTTTTAAGAATTCTCTAAAAACATTCACAGAAGCGGCTCGTGATGTTATCTACTGGAAGTTAAAAACATGCACTGCATAACTGGTAAATACTACAGTTATTTTTCCTAAACATTCACATGAAGTCTAAACTCTTCATTTTGTGAATAACATTACAACAAACACCAACATATTTATCAATGATTACATTTTACACGACTTCATAGCATCTAATCTTATTAGAAGTAAAAATCGAAAACGTGTGCAAGATATTTCCTGGCTCCAAGATGCCGATTTAAGCGAAATTTCTTTACATGGCAGAAACCAAATTTGAGACATTTGGAGTTACCAGAAGTAGTCTAGTATTTCCTGCGACATACAGTAAGGTCAGCAGAAACTGGCTTTCTATTAGCAGTGATATTATTATCCTGGCGCATTTTGTTTGCGTATGCTAGGAACACGCTCGTAGATTTTCTTAATTGAGAGTGAAATGATCTCCATGTTCCGTTATGTGACCGTCAATAGGTTTGAATGCGCCACGATTATTTGATTGATCAAAAGAATGATATTTCTGGCCAAGACAACTGCTGTAGTCATTATTGTAGTGAGTTCTTTTTTAACTCAGTAGATGGCAGTGTTCCTCTCTCCCGGGGACAGCGAGAAACAGAGAGAGAGAGAGAAACAGAGAGCGAGAGAGAGCGAGAAACGGAGAGTGAGCGATAGAGCAAGAAACGGAGAGTGAGCGACAGAGCGAGAAACGGAGAGCGAGAGAGAGCGAGAAACGGAGAGAGAGCGAGAAACGGAGAGAGAGCGAGAAACGGAGAGAGAGCGAGAAACGGAGAGAGAGCGAGAAACGGAGAGAGAGCGAGAGAAACGGAGAGAGAGCGAGAAACGGAGAGAGAGCGAGAAACGGAGAGAGAGCGAGAAACGGATGAGAGAGCGAGAAACGGAGAGAGAGAGCGAGAAACGGAGAGAGAGCGAGAAACGGGAGAGAGAGCGAGAAACGGAGAGAGAGGCGAGAAACGGAGAGAGAGCGAGAGAGTGCGAGAGCGCGTGCGCGAGTGCGCGAGTGCGAGAGAGCGAGTGCGAGTGCGAGAGAGCGCGAGTGCGAGAGTGCGAGAGCGCGAGTGCGAGAGCGCGAGTGCGAGTGCGAGAGTGCGAGAGTGCGAGAGCGCGAGTGCGAGAGAGCGAGAGCGCGAGAGCGCGAGAGCGCGAGTGCGAGGAGTGCGAGTGGCGAGAGTGCGAGAGTGCGAGAGTGCGAGAGCGCGCGAGTGCGAGAGCGCGATGTGCGAGAGCGCGAGTGCGAGAGTGCGAGTGCGAGAGTGCGAGAGCGCGAGTGCGAGAGTGCGAGAGCCGGGAGTGCGAGCGCGAGTGCGAGAGTGCGCGAGAGCGAGAGTGCGAGAAACAGAGAGAGATAAGGTCGGGGGAATAATAAGATAAGGAAAAACAAAGAAAAATCATGACTTGTTTTTAGAGTACAAGTTTCCAGACATTCGGAGAAACCACATATAAACTACCTATTAGATTACGCGATCGCTAGAATCCTCCTCCAGACGCGGCTGAATTCGACACAGCTATAAAGCTATCGAACAGATAATCCGTCACCATCGGAACTCGAGCCCTAGGACCCGCTGTCAGACTCGCTGCAGAGAACGCCAACGTTGGTCTCCGAGCTAAACCAGTCGGTCTCTGCGATTGTCCTGCCTGCGCGATTGTCCTGCGATTCGGATGGCGCAGTGAAAAGGCTGAGCTGCTCGATGGGGAATTGGAGTCTTTTCAGCCCTGGGAATTAGTTGATGCTGGGCGAGTTGGCGAGATGGAATAGAAAGGTAAATACGTACTTTTTTGTCCAAAAAAACCGTTATGTGTGCTCCATTGTGATCAATGGCTTAGTTTGAGTTGGTGGTGTTGGTGTTGAGTTGGAGCAATATTGATGACGGACGCCTCTCTACACGTCAAAATAAAAATGTTTTGGCTACTCGTATTGCTATATATATATTATATATATATTATATATTTGTTGAAAACGAAAATTTGTTTAAAATTATTTTTTTAGAACAATTAGGTTGTAAAGAGAAATGTCATTGACGAAATTTAATGTTAATATAATTGAAGAACTTGGGTCAGTAAAAATATAAGCCCTATCAGATAAAGTAAGTCTCTTGCTATTCAAGTGTGTCTCATCTCTCAACCGTTCCTAAATATAAACAAGAGATGTATAGTAACAGAGAAGCCGCACTTACTAGCAAATTGAAATATGAACATTTACAAATAGCGGGAGGTTTGATGCGTCTCTAATGGCTATCTTCTTAGTACACTAAGCTTTTCAATTTATAATAAACATTTGTTTCAATTATTGAGTTGCTCCGTTTGCAGTGATAAAACTTTGAAAGTGGTACAAAAGTTAAATTTAACTTAATTATTTAATTATAGTTAAAATTAATGTGTTTTTATTAATTAACGCATTAAAATTATATAATTTCAATTAAAAATTATCAGTCTCTTCACTCCTGCATACTTGCCTGCGAGAACAGTCGTTTTCCTGGGTCTCCACACTTTCCCACTCTGATAATTGCGTTCACGGACGTGGAGCGTCTATAAGGGATTAGATATTGTACGAGAGTAATAGAAATATAGCAGATATCTAATATTCATGTAATTGGAGGAGGAATTGAGCCATTTTTAGATTCACTCACAATTATTTTGTTGTTTATTGGAGTAGAATAGAAATATATTTGAATGCTATAAAATGAAACCTTGTTAGTTGCGTGAAAACAATATAAATAGTTTCGATACACAACAGGTACTGACATGCGTAAGAGTTTACATTTCCGTTTTGTAGGAGAATCGTAGAAGAATATCGCTTGCTAGTTTACTCGCAGCTGGAAATGCAAATTATCTGCTTTATACATTTAAGAACATTGTGCAATAAAGAAATCATTTTGCGAGCAAAAAGAGATCACGAAGACAAAAACGAACAGAGCAACTTTATGAACATTGTTTTATATTCCTCGAACGGCTTCGTAAAATTCCTGATCCTACCATCCCGTCTGACTGGTTGGGTCCATGACATCTGAAACAAAACGAAATGAATATTCAGAAAGTCATCTCTTGCGAGCAACGGAACGCAGCGAAATCGTTTTGTTATTGGCAAGCCATTATCATGTGCTCCTTCTGAGAAAGCTCAGGTCCCGTTATTGGGCGGATTTCTTGCGAGAGTGTTCGACCCGAGGAGGTACTCTACCATTACGTTGCCAAGCGACCCCTGCTCTCGACTCTCCACCCTCTGGGCGGAGAAAAAACAAAAGAGGGCGTTCGGGCGACCGATTCCGCGGGCCAACAGAGCCTCTATCGCGATCGTCACGCGCCGGCGAACGAACGAACGAACCAACCAACCAACGAACGAACGAAGGAAGGAACCGCGGTGTGAACGCGCCTTTTGCTCAGCGCGAGGCGAGCACAACGCGAATTATTTCCGCAGCGCTGCGGTTACATTCCCCTCCTTCGACGCACAGTGGGCTGGAAGAAGGATGTTGCTGGACATAATAGAGAGCTTTTGCAAGACGGGAAATCCAATCATGTAGTTCGTAATCATTGTCGTCAATCAGAAATAACGTATCTCCAGAAAAAATAGGTTTTTTCAAGTCGTACAATGGAAAGCATACGTAAAACTAGGAACTAATTGCAAAAAACCTCTAACAGTACCTAAAAGCTTTTACTGAACATCTGTGAATCTTCTGCCCATTTATGTTTTTATGAGGATTACCAGACAAATATGTATAATACATGAAATCTGATTATATGATAAAAATATGTAAAATACATGTCTTTATCTCCACAGTAGCTCTAAAGTATATCTTCCTAAACCCGAACTTGACTACATATTTATATTGTTTATATTAGTAATGAGAAATTATTGCAATTATATCGCCTATTGATAAACAACTATGTTTTCGTGGCAATCAATGTAGCCTAACCTCCAAATTCTAAACTAAAATAGTAATTTATTCCTTACGTTTATGAATTAACTTGAGTAAATATTAACCATGAATTTCCTATCCTATTATATTGATACTAATGGTATTGTAATTTTCATTATTAACATTTTTATTGTGTATAGTGTCGAATTCGTGTTTAGTGGTGGCGGCGAAAACTACGTAAATATAAGCTGATAACACGTTTGTCGCAGACGACAAAACATGGAGAATGACGGGAACCGTCAATTGAAAGCCTGTCATTGGATGCCGGCGCATGCGCAGAACAATTTTCCCCAGAATTGCCGTGTTACGTCTTTCAAATTCACGACTTGCAAAAACTCTCTAATAATCGAAGGGCGCGGGAGTGGCCGTACGTAAATTGGGGACCAAATAATCCCTTCATATTTTCTCGCGAAACTAACTTTCTAATTCTACACGTAAATGAAGGACCAAACCAACCCAGGGAAGGAAGAGGACTGACGGCGCAGGGGAAGCGCGTTAACCCTCCGCCGGGCGCGTCCCGTCATTTCCCGCCAGCAGGCGCGTGCAGCACTTCGTACCGCATTTATCAACTTCGATTTTCGGGACAATAGTTATTACTTTTGTTAGGAAATGTGAAGAAAATATTCTTTATTTAGGTTTTATACCTTTTATTTCATAACAACCAACTACTAAAAGAAATAGCAATATTAATAAGAATATGATCCATCCCTCGCTTCCTCCGTGTGTTGGCATGTTGCATGACGAGGAATGAATAAGGTGCAAACATGCCTTCCAACGTTTCTTCTGAAACAACGCATTTAAATTTCATTCAACGCATTTCAATTTCATTCCAAAATCTGTGTCATAAAGCTCAATAACAAAACTGCAGTAAGAATTCTACGCAAATACGCAAATATTATACTTACATGACATGGCGCGTGCGGTGCGGAGTGCCGCAACGGTTGCAGAGCTCGGGTTACTAATGAATAACGAACGATCAGCAGTGTCTAAAATCATGATTTGAGTGTCATCAGGTTGAAGATAGAATCAACAAATAATAACTATAAGCTCAATAGTGTGACACTTATTATTTACACGAAATCAATACAAATGTAAGAATGCGGCACAGAATGTCGCTACGCGCCCGCGAGTTGTCGTGATGACAAAAATGTTGATGCGGATATTGTGAGAGTGAGTCGTGAGAGTCTAGATGTACATGTCGTTGATAAGTTGTGCTGTATAAATTATATTTTATTGAAACTTTTGAAGAATACACTGATTATCGAATTGAAAAACTCTTGAGCTTTATTTGAAGTAGCACAAGTAAAGTGAAACTTCTTTTCACGACGAGCAGACAAAGAAAATCTGCCGGAACTACAAGGAAAAATCTAAAATTGTCGGGATTACCTCTATTCTAAAAGAATCCCAGAGACTTGTGACTCCCATTGGTTCACTATGTAGTGTGTTTTGTTTTGTACATTTTTTATTACCATCGGTGTGTATACTATTTTGAGAGACCACTAGCTTTTAATGAACAACATTCAGTGTGTGCAACTGAAAGAGATTTCTTGAGGAGTCAAGGGGGGGGGGCGGTGTCCGCGCAGAGTGCCTTTTGAGTCACTGTGCTGCGAGCGACGGGCAGTCGGCGTGGGGCCGGGGCCGCGCCGATGATGTCGCCGCCGCGCGCCGCAGTCGACCGAAGCGCTAATCGAGTGCGCGGCTGATCGCTGGAAATTGCACAGCGGCAGCGCGCGGGTGGCGACGTAATCGCCCTGGGCGCCACGGGCACTGCTCCGTTGCCGTCGCCTAAACGTCCACCACCGCCACCTCCACCGCCACCCACCTCCACCTCCGCCACCACCTCCGCCACCGCCACCGCCACCGCCACCGCCACCGCCACCGCCACCGCCACCGCCACCGCCACCGCCACCGCCACCGCCACCGCCACCGCCACCGCCACCGCCGTCACCACCGCCACCGTCTCTTCCTGCTGCCATCGCCAACGCTGCCGCCGTCTGTGGTCGGTGTTGGCAGCTTCCGCGTGTTACTAGTATCACCGTCGCTTTCGCTGCTACTCGCGTTTGGCTGCCGAAGGCGTTCGAACTCTCGCGTTGTTCTCGACATCTCCGTATCGCTTTCACCGTTCACTATTTGTAATTCCTTTCTAGCGTCTTTTAAGTTTCCAAACACCGAACGTTGCTTGATTTCCGTTTTTGTTTTCTTTCGTTTTCCTTTCTGAAAATGAAATTCTTTACATCTTTGCTGACTTTTCATCACTTCATCTTCGACCGCATTTGTAGTTTTGAGTTTCACTAAGCAACAGCTCTAGGTGACTGCACCGTAGTCAACTTCGTGAAAGTTGTCTTATTTTGAACGTCATGTTTTCACAAAATTAGGATCTTCATATTAAACCTGACTATTGTGAGAATTAATCATACTTTTCTCTTCTTAACGTATCTCTGTGATTAAAGTAGCACTTGAATTAGGATGGGATTATAGTAACATCATATTCTCTGAATAAGCAAGCTGAATCTTCATTCTTTCCTTCGTATTGTCTCTGAAACCAGATCATCTGATGCTGATATCACCCTACCGTTTCTAAGTGTAAGAGATAGCATTCGACTGGCGATAATCGTAGCCTGTAGCCAATACGGCATCAGTTGTGTGTTCGAAACTAAACTACCAATTAAAAGACAATTCTTAAAAATAAATGTTTAATATGTCATAGGATTAAGCAGAACTTTTTTACTCGAGATAATTATGACCCTTGCGCTATTTCGCTCGAGACCTAAAGCTCTATATGAAGATTTGATCAGTAAATACCTATTCTGTTTTTTTCTTGCAGATTTTATTGCAGATTTCTTGCACATTTTATTTCGGTAATTTTGAAGCGATCTTACGGCATATATTTATACTATCCTTATGTTAACTTTGAATATTTCTTGTCCTTTTCATTCCCATTTCCAATTAATCATTTCCAAATTGCTTTGCAGGTTCTCTTGCATGGTTTCGTTGCTTTGCCTAATCATTTCTTTTCTCCCCGTTATCCTGTTCGTATCCTGTTTTTTGTGGTCAGTGGTGTGCAATACTGTCTTCTCCGTGGGCGATCGGTGACGTGATATGAGTTGGGCGAGGGGCAGCATCTGTAACGGTCTTGCGGCGGCTGCGGCCGCGGTGGCAACGAGTACCGGCAGCGTATAAGCGACTCTGACAGTCCATTGCACTGTTGCCACGCTTCACTGTGCACTTGGCACCACTTGCATCACAGATAAATTAAATTCCAAAACATTCGCACATACTGACAGGCTATGGCACGTCTTCATATCATATTCCTAACTGTTCGTGAAGTCAGAAGAGCGTCAGCTCTGAATCCTGGCTGTAAGAAAGTATAAACAAATCCTCGCTAGCTAATTGCTTCAGAGTAGATCACATGACTTACCAGAGCACGTGACGAGAGAAATGCCAGAGTCGCTTATCCGCTGCCGGTAACGGTGATACAGAAGCGTATTATTTCTAATTAATTTCGAATTATTTCTAACTTTTTGTAATTTTGAAAATTCCAAAAGTTCAAAGTTCAAAGATACAGAGACCTGCGCTATTTTTAAGCGTCCTAGAGGCAAATTTAGCCAAAATATTTGCAGCCATTAAAAAAATTGAAACTGTTTTGGAGGCTTCGTCTACAGTATTCTGAAAAATCAAAATATCAGTTTCAAACTGCAGGGTCTCGAATTTGATCCCATCGATCCGAGCATATCATATTTTGAGAAAATGGTCTTAACTGGGCAGGTGCCAGCGTTGACCACACACACGATTTGCCGTCAAACAATACTACGGTATCAAGGATCCACAAAACGTGGATTCTGAATCCACACGTATTACTGGAACTACGGAGTCGTAGGCTTCCGCGGCCGGAGTCAAGTGAATGATCTTGGCTGTCCGGGTGACGCCGCGTCGAAGGTTGAGTTGCCGACGTTTCGACCATCTTATCGTGGTCTTCCTCAGGGTTGGTCTGTCAACCCTGTCGCAGACCAGCCCTGAGGAAGACCACAATAAGATGGTCGAAACGTCGGCAACACAGCCTTCGACGCGGCGTCACCCGGACAGTCAAGATAATTTGACGGGTAAGAACTACGTAAACAAATGTTGTGGAAAGTGTTGTTACGATGGCTGCGCTGAAGGTTTACTGTGTGAATTCCTGGAACTACTGTGGTTTTGGCAGGTGAGGGACATCTTTTGGTGATGCTGAACTTGGATACCGACTTGGTGAATTCTTTTGGTAGACTACTGCTTTGTTGTTGTGATATCCGTGAGAGACAGAACTGTACGATTGTTATCAGAATAAACTTTCTTTGTTGAAAATTTCTGCCTCTACCTATTCTTTCCTACATTTCATATCCCATCTTCATCTACCTCATCATCGCGAGCACAACCTAGTGGGGAGTCCTTGTGCCACCCTACAACTGGAGGACGAACGCTTAAGAACTTATTGCAGCATTCGCAGAATGCTGAAACTGCAAAACATCCAATAAACAGTTACCAGCTGGTGTCATTGCGTACCGAATTGTACATTTGTTTAAGAAATAAACTGACGGAAGTTATAATTTGATGAGATCAGCGAAAGATTCCGCTTTTGGAATTATAGTACTATCATTTGAAGTAGTTGTAGTCATTTACGAAGTAACCATGAATTTGCAGATAAACACAGAAATACGATTTCGGCAAGACGCACGGTTGAAGAAGTTCATTTTTGATGAAGTTTTCAAAACGCCACAATACTACAGGGCAGAGGGATCGTACATGGTATTCGAATTATGGGTACTGTACCGCAATGAACATAATGATTTCTTTGCAAAATTTCATTATTTTTGGAACTCAGTGTCCTCTTGAAATGAAGATACCCATAACAAATTTTCAAATGATTTACAAAATTAAAGTACGTTGTAGCCATACAAACTTCTTAACAACTTAGATATTACAGAATTTATTGAAGATAAAAAAGAAACACAGTCCGACGGTAGTGATAGTTATCGAAAATGAAGGGCAATTCAATTATAATTGCAGTAGTTCCGTGGCTTCGCTCATTTATTGTTCCTTTATTATTTGTGTATGGAATAATTTACAAATATTGATTATCTAAAAGGTGATTTGGTAGTAATTAGTATTGTGCAATTAAGTTATTTTGGATATGGCATTTCTTACAGTATTGGTGAAGTATTCATTCCACTATCTCCGCTTCGTGCACTCTTGCTCCGCCTGGCATACGCAGGCGCTCGCGCCTTCTACCCGCGACCCTGCTGTCGCCCACGCCTGTAGTGTCTCTTCCCGCCAGGCCCCGCCCGGCCCGGTCCGGCCCGGCCGCGCCCGCCCTCCGAGATGGAGATGCGACTGGGCCACGTTCCCCACGGGCGCGTCCGTCGGCGCCCCGCGCGCAGCAGCTCCGGAATGCACAATGCGCCCCTCCCCCCTCCCCCGACACACCACGGGCACCGTGCTCACACTTTCTACCGTCCTCATCCTTCTCCCTCGCCTCTGCTCCCCCCCCGCCCCCTCCCTCTTCCCTCATTCCCGTCTCCGCGCCCGCTCCTTCTTCAACACCTCTCACTACTTCACATCTCTATCTCTCTCTCTTCGACAACTCGCCCTCTTCGACAACTCGCCCTCTTCGACAACTCGCCCTCTTCGACAACTCGCCCTCTTCGACAACTCGCCCTCTTCGACAACTCGCCCTCTTCGACAACTCGCCCTCTTCGACAACTCGCCCTCTTCGACAACTCGCCCTCTTCGACAACTCGCCCTCTTCGACAACTCGCCCTCTTCGACAACTCGCCCTCTTCGACAACTCGCCCTCTTCGACAACTCGCCCACTTCGACAACTCGCCCTCTTCGACAACTCGCCCTCTTCGACAACTCGCCCTCTTCGACAACTCGCCCTCTTCGACAACTCGCCCTCTTCGACAACTCGCCCTCTTCGACAACTCGCCCTCTTCGACAACTCGCCCTCTTCGACAACTCGCCCTCTTCGACAACTCGCCCTCTTCGACAACTCGCCCTCTTCGACAACTCGCCCTCTTCGACAACTCGCCCTCTTCGACAACTCGCCCTCTTCGACAACTCGCCCTCTTCGACAACTCGCCCTCTTCGACAACTCGCCCTCTTCGACAACTCGCCCTCTTCGACAACTCGCCCTCTTCGACAACTCGCCCTCTTCGACAACTCGCCCTCTTCGACAACTCGCCCTCTTCGACAACTCGCCCTCTTCGACAACTCGCCCTCTTCGACAACTCGCCCTCTTCGACAACTCGCCCTCTTCGACAACTCGCCCTCTTCGACAACTCGCCCTCTTCGACAACTCGCCCTCTTCGACAACTCGCCCTCTTCGACAACTCGCCCTCTTCGACAACTCGCCCTCTTCGACAACTCGCCCTCTTCGACAACTCGCCCTCTTCGACAACTCGCCCTCTTCGACAACTCGCCCTCTTCGACAACTCGCCCTCTTCGACAACTCGCCCTCTTCGACAACTCGCCCTCTTCGACAACTCGCCCTCTTCGACAACTCGCCCTCTTCGACAACTCGCCCTCTTCGACAACTCGCCCTCTTCGACAACTCGCCCTCTTCGACAACTCGCCCTCTTCGACAACTCGCCCTCTTCGACAACTCGCCCTACTCAACATCTCTACTTCTTCCTCTTCAACACCTCTCCGTCTTCAATATCTCTCCGTCTTCAATATCTCTCCGTCTTCAATATCTCTCCGTCTTCAATATCTCTCCGTCTTCAATATCTCTCCGTCTTCAATATCTCTCCGTCTTCAATATCTCTCCGTCTTCAATATCTCTCCGTCTTCAATATCTCTCCGTCTTCAATATCTCTCCGTCTTCAATATCTCTCCGTCTTCAATATCTCTCCGTCTTCAATATCTCTCCGTCTTCAATATCTCTCCGTCTTCAATATCTCTCCGTCTTCAATATCTCTCCGTCTTCAATATCTCTCCGTCTTCAATATCTCTCCGTCTTCAATATCTCTCCGTCTTCAATATCTCTCCGTCTTCAATATCTCTCCGTCTTCAATATCTCTCCGTCTTCAATATCTCTCCGTCTTCAATATCTCTCCGTCTTCAATATCTCTCCGTCTTCAATATCTCTCCGTCTTCAATATCTCTCCGTCTTCAATATCTCTCCGTCTTCAATATCTCTCCGTCTTCAATATCTCTCCGTCTTCAATATCTCTCCGTCTTCAATATCTCTCCGTCTTCAATATCTCTCCGTCTTCAATATCTCTCCGTCTTCAATATCTCTCCGTCTTCAATATCTCTCCGTCTTCAATATCTCTCCGTCTTCAATATCTCTCCGTCTTCAATATCTCTCCGTCTTCAATATCTCTCCGTCTTCAATATCTCTCCGTCTTCAATATCTCTCCGTCTTCAATATCTCTCCGTCTTCAATATCTCTCCGTCTTCAATATCTCTCCGTCTTCAATATCTCTCCGTCTTCAATATCTCTCCGTCTTCAATATCTCTCCGTCTTCAATATCTCTCCGTCTTCAATATCTCTCCGTCTTCAATATCTCTCCGTCTTCAATATCTCTCCGTCTTCAATATCTCTCCCTCATCAACATCCCCCTCCATTTAGTTTTACTCATTTCTTAAACGTTTGCAGGGGGTTTACATTAGGAGACCTGTTTGATGAATCCACAAAATGTAATGTTTACGAAAAAGTTATTTTATTCTTAAAATATTTGATCAATCTTTTTAAATTGAATATAAGATGTGTATAACTAGATAAGGGGTGCATTGCAAATATTTTGATTTAATTGTAAGGAATTTAAAAATACTCGAAAACAGAATGGGGGCCATGCTTGGATACTTCCCTCTATTCCAATAAGTAATTTGAAAAATATTCATTTTATTTTGTTATTCAAATATTAATCTTTAATTTTATTTCATATTGTCTAAAAATGTTACTTTAGACATTGACTTTTAATTTCAATAAAATATGAGGTCAGGGCTTCCATCTCATGTACGGAGTGAAAGATACGCAATTTACACTTTTATTGGTAAGCCCTCAGTGCTATCAAGATGTCACTGGAGTCATTATGCAAACCGACGTATTGGAATGAAATACGAAACTCGTATAAATTGATTTGCGTTATTTGAACGTACACTGCTTCTTGTATTCAACATTTAATTCGATCGGATATTTTTTTCTCATCGTTTCAAACTCTGAAGATCAGAGAATGACTTCCAATTTTCAGGCGAAAACTTAGAAATGACCCCTGTCGCTCGTAAAAATTCCAAACAGCAACGGTGCTAACGAGGTAGAATCGCATCCGGTTTGAAAGAACCTGTCCTCAGTATGAACGTAAAGTTGTACGTGATTAGATTGATTATTTAGAGGAACATTTTGAGCTTGTTCTCTAACGAGTAAGACAGTAGAAGATATCAAAAATATATCTTTCCATCTACATATTCTATATATGTTGAATGTTGATTCCATGCAAATGAAACTACTAGTATTTTCAGTTCCCCAACTTCTGTGAATAAATTTTGATACACGCTAACTCTACGGGAGTTCTACAAAAAACGGCCGGCATGGTAAAATTTGTGACACGCTGCAATACGGTAGCTGTTGCGTGCTGTTTGGACGCGATCCAGTTGGCTCTGACGTGAGAAATGTGGCCGCGAAGGTCGTGACTTCCAGTTACCTTACCCTATAGATACAACATGGAATATAAACTTTATTTTACAACGAAACACATGCAAAATGAAATTACTTAAAGAATTGATGAAAGTAATAAAAGAGAGTGAAACAAGAATGGGAATAATCGTTTCTGCGAAAATGTCATGCACTTTTTATGCCAACGTACAAATTCTTTTATCCATATGTGATACCAATCCATCATTTCAATTCAGTCAAATCAAAAGTGATTAAATTAAATGGTACGTAAAATCTGTTTTAATGGGAAATTGAATTAAGTTTCCGAAATTTATTTATTACTTTTATGAAACCAATTGCATTAACTTTGTGAAGATCTTACATTTATTGAAATTCGATACGAGGTCAGATCCACTTTACATACATTTTTTATGAGTGTATTTTCTTTAATCTATAAGTGATTAAGTAAATAAATAAAATAATAGAATTTATGTTACATCTCAAGCTTCAAATATTGATAATGTAGTAGAAGCTGTCCAGTTGGGCACACGCAAAATACATTTTGACAATGTTTTCATGTTGCAAAAATCTTTTATTCACGGTGCAAGGAAGATATAGATAATACTCTTCTCCAACGACTCATTTTTTTTCGTGTTTATTATAACACAATATTTGCTTTGTATACCATAAATCGGTCCTTTCCCCAAAATTTCATTTAACAAGGATTACTCGGATCTTACATAACACAATTAACTGTTGCAAGCTCCTCAAACAATGAATACGCGTTGTTCTCCGCCCTGCTACACACATGAAAAGTGGAACAAACGAACAATAGTCAGAGTATTACGTCTGACTACATGCTCTAAAAAGCAATTATTGTAGGTTTATTAATAATTTATGGGTTTATACTAGAAAGGTAAAAGCTTTTTTTTCTTTTTCAGGTGAGTAGCTGAATGTGTGATTTGTACTCAGCATCTTCACGCAGCATTACGCATAAGCATCATCTAATCACAGAGGTGAGTATTGGCAAAAACGAAGCATGAGCTTAAATCATATTAATGCCTTTACGAGGGTATACATTTTCAAAGAAGAAACATCAGATATCACTATCTGCGTGAAAAAAATTGGCAATGTGCTCCATATACATTTTTAATTGAAACGTGCATCAATAAAATACACTTAAAGTTCAACACTAATAAAATTAAGTTTCAAAACAGAAACTTCATTGCACAGAAAAAAGAATATCGACCAACATCGGTTCCAAGTCTGTCGATAACAACCGGGTCTCTCTGTCTGGAGATACACAAGTTTGTTTCGCAGTACAAGAATCGATCCAACGTTTGGTTTAGATACCAACAATAAAACTGTTGTTGAGAATAATTTAATAATAATGGAAAGTATGTGGCGTCGAAACGAAGAGAGAGATGAGGGAGGGAGGGAGGGAGGGAGAGAGATGAGGGAGGGAGGGAGGGAGAGAGATGAGGGAGGGAGGGAGGGAGGGAGAGAGATGAGGGAGGGAGGGAGGGAGGGAGAGAGATGAGGGAGGGAGGGAGAGAGGGAGGGAGAGAGATGAGGGAGAGAGGGAGGGAGAGAGGGAGAGAGATGAGGGAGAGAGGGAGGGAGAGAGATGAGGGAGGGAGGGAGGGAGGGAGAGAGATGAGGGAGGGAGGGAGGGAGAGAGATGAGGGAGGGAGGGAGGGAGGGAGAGAGATGAGGGAGGGAGGGAGAGAGATGAGGGAGGGAGGGAGAGAGATGAGGGAGGGAGGGAGAGAGATGAGGGAGGGAGGGAGAGAGATGAGGGAGGGAGGGAGAGAGATGAGTGAGGGAGGGAGGGAGGGAGGGAGAGAGGGAGGGAGAGAGATGAGGGAGGGAGGGAGGGAGAGAGGGAGGGAGAGAGATGAGGGAGGGAGGGAGGGAGAGAGATGAGGGAGGGAAGGAGAGCACGCTCGAAACAAAGAAAACATAGTCTTTCCTGTATGCTTGAAAAATTATCACGGTGGCAATTGATGTTAACACGTTTTTTTCCCTCATAATTTTGTCTTTTCGATATAGAAATGAAAGAATTGGTATCGATATTACTATTATATTATTGATCCTACAACATGGATACATACACTAAGACGATAAAAAAGGGCGCGACCCTACTAGTGGATGGCTGCGTAGCGGCGGCGCGGGGGCGGCGCGGCGTGTCTGTGCATCAAGGCACGCGGTGGCAGTTGCGGCGCCGGCCGCCAGGTGGTGCGCGCGCCGCCGCTGCATTGCTGCGCGGCGCGGCGTGATAATGAGCACGTGACGAAGGGGGGGAGGGGGAGTGGTCCGTTTGAGGGGAGGGGACGTGCGCGGGAGAGAACCGGCAGCCGCTTGCTTCTCGCGCTCTCCCAGCCAGCGGGGAGGGGGAGGTGCGGGAGTTTATGGTCGCTCGGTCAGTGGCAGTGTTGTGGAGAGGGCCGCCGAGCCGTGGGGTCCAGGACTAAGCGAGGGTGTCACCTAGACGAGAGGTCGTACCTTGAAGATGTAAGAAAATAATATAAATGATTCGAAAATTATATACTATGTGGAATTTTAATGCTCTTAATATTTTCAAGGATAATTAAATTCAAACGGTGAAATATTGTAGAAAACTTTATGAACAGATAATTTAGATATACAATTATTACATTTCGCTTCAAGTAAATGCTCGGTGGCAAAGATGATTACTACTACTTACTTGGAGAACATTCGTTGCAGAACTTTAAGAAAGTATATTGAAGTCAATGACATTAGCCAAAAATGCATTAAAAAGGTGGGAAAATGCACAAAATTACGTATAAAATGGGGTATTTTCTTTTGTAATGATGTAAAATGAATTTATATACTAAACGACATAGTTTTAAAGTGAAAGGGAAAAAAGTCACATTTCATTAAAATCTGCCTCCTAATGATAAGCTGATAAGTAAGTTGTTATGTATATTCTCTTTTATTTTTATCGTATAATGACGAAACAAGACATTCGTTTGTGCACTTCCATTTATATTCTCTTTCCAAATCATTCCGTACTTCGATGCATATTTTTCTTACATAGAAACGCTGTCTCCCCCAACAATCTCTCCAACAATTCACAGGCTAGTTTGCAGCTTCATCTGAAGGATCCTAAAGTCAACAACAACAAAAATAAATATTAGGATATGATTAAATGTAATATAATAACGCTAGTTCTAATTAATTTCTAATTATCTCTAAATTAACATTTTGTCAATATTTTTCGTTTGTTTTATTCCTTCACTCAACTTTACTTCGCTAAATACGGGACATAAAACTTATTAGCTGTTGTGGTTGTTTTTAATATTGTTAATAATTATCATATTAATATTATTATAATTAATAATCTTCATTATAAAAGTACCCGTTAAGAATAAGTATCTATATGAAATTCAGCACATTTTTAAATTTGACTTTATTAGAGGAAAGAGACTCTTGTGCGTTTGCAATTAATTTGTTCCAATCTACTATAATGCGATTCAGAAAGGAGATTCCGAAATGACAATATTTTGTTGTTGTTTGCGATTAAGATCATGAGAGTAATGGCGTGATTCTTGTGCATATTTGTATCATCGCTAAAATTATTTCCCTTTCCTTTTATAAGACCAAGGCCTATTGACTCACCCGAAGGCATCTAGAAGACTGTTATTGTAAGATTGCAATAATATATTGTGAGGCAAATATGAAGACCTCACTGTTACAAAGAATATTATTTTTGAAATGTTTGTTTAATACTACTTCCTTTCTCGATCTTCATTTGCTTAACGTTAACTAAAATACAGATTAGTCGAAGGTAATTAAACTGGTCCTGAAAACTCTGCTATCGTGATTGGAATGTATGACATCCGGGTCTTCCAAGCTAAGTGGTCTTGCAACAAGTATGCTATCGCGGGTGAGGGCGAAGAAGTTATACTTCCGCAGCGGCTTCATTCGATTCTCACGTTCGGATTTTACTGATCTCACGGAGAATTTGGCCTTCTGTCCCAGTTCAACAGTGCGCAATAACTCTGTCATTGACATCTCACCAAACCCGATTTTCCAAAATCTCGAAGCAATGCTTCCGTCCTATTTCATTTTGGGGAATCTTGGTGACTTGGCCCATCTATGCACTTGTTTCGCATCGGTTTTTACCTGTGGCAATGTCGGAGGAACACATCAGAGACATCCAAAAATGTTTCACCACAGAAGCATAGTTCGGTGCCGCAATGAGAAATCTTTCAAATACCTTTCACCAATAGAAAATATTTTCCAAAATCATTAGTTTTTTCTTCAATTATAAGTGATAGAATATAAGCAGAATTACAGTTGTGATCGATGTGATCAGTATACAGAATCTTGTGCTCTGTACAAACATAACGAAGGTGCCTGTTTGACCTCCTACCCCACGGTTGGGGGTGACTTAACCCCGCACGTGCGCACCCTCACGGATTCTCTGTTCTCCCACGTGCTCTCCACGTGTAACCACGCGCTTGACCGAGGTCCATGTGTCCCAGAAGAGCGCCTGTTTGTGTCCGTCGCCAAGAGACGGTGAATCTTGAAGGAAAGCACGCGCCGATGGGTTTTGTATATGTTCTCATTTGAATTCTAATCGAGATAGCACATTTCTTGGATTGATTGAATAGTGATTCCAGCTACGGCAGCTGCTAAGTAAGTGTAGTGCATTTTTTAATCGCGGGAGGTGATCTTCCCCCTCTGGATGGTGAAATCCGGTGGCGACCTACGACGGCGTTTGGGAATTTTCCGCAACTAGGTATCTCCCACCACCCTGACACCATCTCAGCCGGAACAAGCTCTAAACTTCAGACTGGTGCGTTCTGTGCCCCATTTGTAAGGGTGCTGCTCCAGCATTTGCCTGGTGTTGATAGGAGAAAACGGAAAACTGTCGATCAGAGGATCGGGCCTAGAGATAGAACTCTCCCCCCAGTCAGTGTCTGAATTCCACCTAGCTCTCTAGCTGGTGTTTAAATTCTGCCGCCTCGAACCGTAGGACCTCTCGATCCGAGGCAACGCTGTGACATCCGTTAATGCCCCGAATCTCATTTCTCTACGACTACTCCAGAATGTATACATTTCTGCAAGTTATCGGATGCAATAATGATACCGATTCTACAAGGCGTGCGGGAATATTATTCTCGCGCGGCTGTCGACCAATCACACTCGTTATAGTTCATTATACACGACAGAGGGTTCTCGCAGTCGCCTAAAGAGGCTCTGCGTGCACTGCCGCGGCTGATTGCAATTGTCGTAAAACCGGTGAACCACGAAACAGTATGCGAGTTGGTGTTTGTTAGGGTCAGAGAATATTCAGTGTTCTGTACCCGTTCTGTAAGGTTAAGGCGCCCATTTAGTATTTTTTAAAATATCATTATATTTGAAAGTCGTAGAGAAAGTAAAGTCTTCTACTCACGTAGAATGGCTATCGCTCCTACGTCGCTCGTGTCGTAAACGACAACTCGTGAACAATAGCTATCATTCTACGATCCTTGAATATACTATTTTTTGAGAAAATAAAAAATTTGCAAGGTTAGTACGCGGTCGCGTTTCGACAAAGGCGATCGTAGGCGCCTCACAGCGGACCTCTGCTCGCCCCCTTCCCCCGGAGCGAGGGTGGCTCCCCTCGCACGTGCCCTCCACGTGTGCCTCGTGCCGCTCGGCCGCCGCGCCGCGGCGCCGATGTGTCACCGGAATGGCCGTGGACGGTGGCCGCCGGCAGCGGCGGGCGAGGCACCACCGCGGCGAAATTTATCCGCCGCGAAATTTATCCGCTGCGCCACCCGCGGATAATAAAAAGAACCGCCGCACCGAGCGCTGCATTTGCGCGCGCTAATGGTCATAATGGAGCGCGCTGACAATTTTTTAACGGCGGCGACCCGCCCTCAAGGGACGCCACCTCAGGCCGCCGTTCGGGACCTCCGCCCCGGCGGCGCGGCGACCGGCTACCGAAGGCCACATCGCTTCCTGTTTACTTTCTCACGTTTGCGCTTCCTTTAGTGTTAAGAGACTGCGCTAGTCACAACGTAATACGCAGTGTTCCCCAGTTGTGAAATGGGTACTGGTCAATTGATTGATTCGTGTTTCCGGGCACGTCAACTACGTAGGTCATTAGTACCGTAAGTGTAGTGCATTTTTTTCTCGGGAGATGGCGATGATCTTTTCCCCGCTGGATGGCGAGATATGGCGCCGACCTACCGTCGACTGGGTTTTCCCTTCGACCAGGTATCTCCCACTAGCGGGGAACCGCCCCAGCCGGGACAAGCTCTAAGCTCCCGTCAAGTCTCCCGGCATGTGTGGTAGTGTAGTGCATGTTAGTGTGTGTGTGTGTGTGTAAGAGGAGAGGATAGGACAAGGAAGAGGAAGGAAAGGTCGCGCGCGATCCGTGGCCCGTTTGTTAGGGTACTGCTCGGGCAGTCGCCTGGTGTTGATCGAAGAAACCACGGAAAACTACCGATCAGAGCAGCTGTCCGCTAGAATTCTCCTCCACACAGCGACTGAATTCGACATCGCTGACAAGCTAGTGTCGAAAATCCTGCCGCCGTCGGAACTCGAACCTAGGACCTCCCGGTCAGAGGGACTGCAGTGACATCAGGTTGATGGTACTGATCAAGCCTGATGCGACATATCTCCTTTTCTGATATCCTACGTACGAAGAGTCTGTTGTATTATATTGTTTGAACTGTGCTTTAGGCGATCACTCCTTTTGTGCAGGCCGAATCATTTTTCAGACTCGTTTATTTGTCCCTTTTTGATGTGCATTTTAAAATTAATTAGACAGCTTTTTGCAGTTATAAATTCAAGTAATTCAATCGAATAACTAATGATCGTAAAACATTCAGGGGTGAATTAGAAAATACTTCAGTTTAGGAGGGGTGTATTTCGGTTCCGGACTCTTGACATTTTTAATAATAATAATAATAATAATAATAATAATAATAATAATAATAATAATAAAGCAATTTATATTCGGTTACTTTCAAGTTTAAAAAAAGGAATTTATATAATGCTAAGATTATGCCTTTGGATTAAATTACGCTCGCTGTGACACTTTTTTAATAAATATTATTTTTGTTCAGATACGAAAATAAATGGTTTTGGGGTGTGGGATCCATTCCGCTCTTACGGGTTCCACTGCTACCATCGCCCAACTCGAACGAAGTACTTCCTGAATCCATGAAGCTTCATTTGGGGTTCACTCGCAACAATTATATTTACAGGGGCACGTTCCGGGACGCCCGCACATTTTCCGCAAACGACCTCGCCAGCAGAGGTGTTTGAGTTACTGTGCGCTCGCGGCTCGCCGTGTCCCCCTCCCCTCTCCCCCCGGGCGCAGTACACAGCTCCCTAACGCTGTGCGGGATAGTGCGGGTGTGGTTTTTTTTTAACGCTCCCTTCTATAGCGTGAAATATCCCGGATTACAGGCATGAAAAAACACTTTGCGGCGGCGGCGGGCGCGGGGCCGAAGGGGGGCGACGGGGGGGAGCGGGCTTCTCGCTAACGCGCGTGAAAGAGGGGAAGAAAAGTGGACGCGAGCATCGCGTCGCGTCGCGCGGGGGCGGAACGCATTGCGGTAATTAAATGGCGACGCGTTTTTTTTACGAGTGGGTGCCAACGCGGGTGCGCGTGCACTGGAGAGGCGCTGGCGTACGTCGGAGACGCGGGGGCGGAGACGTCGAAAGGACAGTCGCGACAGAGCGAGGCTGGAAGAGGCGGTGATGGAGAGGACGAAGTACGAGTGTGGAGGAGGTGAAGTGCGGGAATGATTAAGATGTAGTGAGAAGACAGTTGTGGAAACGTGGAGGTGTTGCGGGTAGGGGATGATGGTGGGAGGTGATACGGGCGTGAAGTGATACGGGGAGGAAGTGATGCGGAGGAGAGGTGATGGGAAATGACGTAGGGAGGAAGGGGGTGAGGGGGAGGAGGTAAGGCGGGGAGATGAAACGGGCAGGAGGTGATACGGGCAGGTGGTGATACGGGCAGGAGGTGATACGGGCAGGTGGTGATACGGGCAGGAGGTGATACGGGCAGGAGGTGATACGGGCAGGAGGTGATACGGGCAGGAGGTGATACGGGCAGGAGGTGATACGGGCAGGAGGTGATACGGGCAGGAGGTGATACGGGCAGGAGGTGATGTGAGAGAGGTGCGGTGACAGGGGAGAAGGTTAGGTGAGGCTAGGAGGAGGGGTGAGATAGGGTGAGAAGGGAGGAGGTGCTTCGTAAACGGGGTGAGGCGGAAACGTTTCAATGGAATCATAGAGGAAGGGCAGTTGTCAAGGAGCCAGCGGCGGAACGGTGCTGCGGGAACGGGACAGAGGGGCGGCGGTGGGCACCAAGAAACAAGGGGCCAGGCGGGAGTGGTGGGGCACACGGGGAAGGACGGAAGGCGGGGGAGCGGGGGCCGCAGCCCGAGGCAGTGCGACGCCGAGCGATACGCAGAACCGCGCGGGGGCCGTCATCAACGCGCTGGCCGCGCAGCTTATCGCCGGCGCTAAAGAGAGCGACATCAAAAAGTTTTTAGAGCGCCGTAAAGCGGCCGAGGGACCCTCTGCCGTCCGTTTGGCGCGCGGGACGCCCTGCGCCGCGACGCTGGCCGCGCGCTCTGCCCCATTCGACGCCCCCCCGCCAGCAGACACGTGTGCTCGGAAGTAATCTTACCCGCTTTAATTAACGTTTATTTGCACGCTGGGAGCGCCGTGCGTGTGTAGTATGTATACTTGACTCTGCTTTTGTGCAAAAAAAGGGAGACTTCAGTGCCGATTTAATTAATTTGACTGCTGTAGGTGAAATGTAGAGGTGTGTTTGCTCGTTGTCGTTTGATTTCTTTTCGTGGAATATTAATTTTTTTTCGTTTCGTGTGCATCCTTTTTCGGGGTGTTAGAAATTCTTATGAGTGGGATATTGGGATTGAAAAACCGTGTTTGGCTTGTTTCCCTCGAGGAATAATTAAATTATTATTTGAGATTCATTACGGGTAAACCGAGGATGTGAACAAATGTTGTAAATATTATAACATATCTTAGAAGTTACGAATGTATACACAGTGTATATTCACAGTTCTACACAAGCATAAGATATATTCGCGTTTATTTACCTATTTCTTTCGAATCGTGTGTTGTTTCTTTATAGGTTTATGTAGTATTGTGACTAAGATTAACTTAATTTTTATCTTTGGTTCTCAGATGTGTAATTTGTAACATGTGTACTAAATTATAGCTATATGAATGTTTTACAAAATGTCTCTAATTAATAAAAAATATATATTTGTGTATCAAAATTTAGTCATAACAATATTTTTGAATAAAGTTACTATTGTTCCTCACAGAATTCTGAAATTAGCGACAGCTAATCTATTAAAGAAATAATAAGCAAAAATAATTTATTTTCACACTTCTAAGAAGTCTTTTTCTAAATATCACCCACCACATAATATAATGTTACGATTATTGCCTAGGTCCAATCATGGACTAAGAAACTTTGAATGTTTCTTTTTTGAAATTTAGTTCTTATTTATTGCCACATTAGAAAGAAAAGACCAAACAATTAAGCAAGGTTTTACATTCCTAAACTCTGTCAAAAAAAATATTGTCTGTTTTTGTAACTTCTTGATTTGATCTTAAATGTTATTCGTAATCGTAAACTTGATGTGTACAGGATAAATTGCTTTATTCTGATTTTGTTCACTGTATCACTAAACTTGTATTGAAAAGAAAATCTACTAAACTATGCGGCCGATCCACATCTTCCACTTATTGGTTGAAGGAAAGTCTCTGTACTGGCAGGATGCTTTCGGCGCTACGAGAGGTTCTAAGCTATTGTATTGTGATCCGTTAGTTAAATACCAGAGAGGGAGGGAATTAACAACCACAAAGCGGTCATCTCGATCTATTCAGTTATCTTCACCCCTCTCGGGACATACCAAGAATGCCGTGAGGCTGGTACATGGATGCGCCTGAGTACGGTTAGAGGTCGTTAGGTCAAACGATATCAGGTCTAATGACAGACGGTCAAATTTTTAAAGTCTAATGTCAGGTCTATGAAAACACGTCCAATGAAAATTTCGTATAATTTTTTAAAATGACTAATAATATTTTGTGTAATTGTAAAAAATGTATAACAAACTTCGGTCTATCGGACACGAATGTTTAATCTATTATGCTGTAATCAGAAATACGTAACAAAATGCGGTTACATATCATTACATCAGTATATAATTGTCTGAAATGAAATCACAATAGGAACCCTTTAATTCTGGAAGTACGTAATGTACATAAAATGATAGAGGTGTTAATATTCAGTCTGTAGCTCGAAGGCCGAAGGGTAAGTCGATATCACCACAATATTTATAGTTATAGTAATTTGCTACCATTCCAAAATTTTGAAAATTTAATTGACATTGTGAATATGAAGAATTTTGGTTTTCAGGTGTTTAAAAATGAAGAAATAGAAATTTTGCTATTACACCTTTGTATATCTATTAGATCTTCAGTGTTTATGCCTACTATACCTTATTAATTGAACCTTCTCATTGTAGACCTCGTTTGGTATTAGATCCTCTGTTGCGAAGACCTTATGTCTCGTTAGTCCTGATTCGCAATAGATGTCCTGTTCATTATACCTAATGAGTATTAGACTTTTGTCTGTGGACCTAACGACCTGAAACCCAGAGCGCACCGTACTGTCACAGAGTCTCCTCAGTTGAGTCTAGGTAAGGACCGCCTCGCCATGACGGAGCCACTAACTTTATTGTGTGGTGTGTCCAGGTGAGTACCAATACTGTATCCAGGTGGGTACGGGATTCCAAAGCCCTATTCACATTGTGCCGGGAAGGATCCCTCCTCAGTAACCTACGAATATCGGACCGTGCCATGCCGAACCCGATCGAAGCCGTGGGTTTTCAAGGACAAAACAATCCTCAGTACGCCTTCCTTAGGAGGGGAAGTAAAGACGGCTGTCCCATGTTAGTAAATTTACCGCAATTAAAATATCCTCAAGCCTAAATTAAGCTTCTGAGCTAGATTCAAATCGCCTGTTTCGTCGCTCAATAATTACCTTCTTTCTCTGCGAGATGGTGAAAGGAGGGTAGTGGAATTTGCGTGGTTAGGCGCAGGCCTCATGCCCTGAGCCTCGCCGCAAAAAATGAGGCATCATTTAATTTTTTACTAAATTGAAACCAAGAGCCCAAATTGGCCCTTCCCGCATTGCTACATGAGGGCGGCTCGGAGCCCCCAACTCGTCTCCTCGATGAGCTCGCCTTGCACTAACGACGTGAGTGACGCCTAAATCTGGGCACCCGAGCAAGGGATTTCAATTCACCATTAGGAGTTCCACAGGCGTCTCAGGAGAAATGTTACGAGGGTATATAGAGGATCAAAGATGATCACTTTTTGTCATGAACATGTGGAAAAGTTAACGAAGTTACATGCCCCTAATTGGTAGGCAATCCATCATACTTTGATGTTGGGCGGACATATTTTGTAGTTTGGTGGGAACTTTTTGTTTGCATCAACATGAAATACCGAACACCAATACACGATGGGTTTCCTACCTATCAAGGGAAATTTAATGTCTAACTGCATTAAATGTCATTTCCCGTCACACTTATTAGGGAAAACTTTTAATTTTGGTCCCCGTTCATTTTCTCTAGAAATGCGTAACATTATTTTTTATTTTATTTAATAGGTAATTATAACAAATTTATACAAAATTTCAGTTCTTTTAGCTATGTGGCTAGGCTGAAGGCCTTTAAGCCATTACAATACCTACATCCTACCGCATTCTAACCTTTCGAATTCTGGCATTCACCCCTAACGGTCTCTTCATCGCATCAAAGCCGCGGAAAGGAGACCATAAGGTACGGCTGAGGAAAAAACCCCTGAAGGGGGAAAAACCTGCCGTCAGAAGACGAGTACATGCTAAAGTACTAGATTTTTTTTCCTAAACGATTTATTCATTTCCTGGCATGGGCATCTTCTCCATCCAGTCTTTGGCCTCCACGGCTTCTGAAATCAAACACCGCCACAGAAGATCGCCCGCACCACCGCCTCTTCGAACAATTTTCTACTAATTAACTTAATTATCGCATACTGACTAATTTAATTATTACATGCATTATTACATGCATTATTAATGCGTAATATGCATTCTGAGACATCTGTATGACGGACCACGACAGAAGGCCGACACCCCGATTCCGCCCGCGCGGAGTAATGAGCTACAGTTAAGCCGCATCGAAGAAAACTTTCCACTACGCATGCGCTAAAACTTTACCGGCGGTTACCTTCCATGGTAACGCCATCTCCATCTCCTTCAATTGCTAACTGATCTGTTGCGATTGGTCGATTTTCGTGTTTTGTTTGTCTGCGATATCGCGCGGAGCGTGTTTGTTCCTGATGGCGACCATATTAGGTTAAATGGTACAGTTTACATACATTGTTGGCAAAATCGTAAGAAGTGCTCCCACTCACTACCTAAAACCTCACAACCAGCCCACAATAGTAAGGCATAACCACTCTTCTATCAATTCAATACGATTTGAGTCACCTAAAGAAGTTACTCCGAAAATTCGAAGAAAATACGTTGCACTAGAAGCAAAGTCTCGGGTATATTCATTCAAAAAGTAAGTAATTTATCCTCAGCCATGTTATAATGGCATGTTATTAAAGTATATGGCATTGGACTTCCAAAGAATAGTAGTAGCTGATAATGTTATACTCCTGTTCAAAAATTCCCAATACATACCGGCCTTGCATGTTACCTCCATAAGGACCTGATATACCTAATTTGAATTACCTGTTAATATTGCAATTCAAAATAGTAATTGTCGAAAAAATTCTTGCAGGTGTGGATGATGAGCATAGTTAGAATTTAGTACAGCTACATATTTTCGCTTTGTTTGCTGCACACAAATGCACATAAAAGATCACCTGTAAGTTGTCAGTGAGCGTTATTCTCTAATCCTAATATAAGATCATTCTCAATTAGTTACGAAAATTGTTGCAGTCTTTTACAACTTCATTTGATTTTTCCACGGATTTGCTTAAAACTTTCGAAGGGACGCACGACACTCGCAATTAATCAAACACCGTATAGGGATAATTTATTTTCGACATTTCTGTTGTATTAATCTTTACCAAACTTCGCAAGGATACTGCGACAATCCTGAAGAGCCTGTAAAAATTTCGTTTCTACTCATGCACTACTGTTTGTGCTATCGATGTACGTTACATGTCGTTAAATTCACATTCATTAGTGTAGATGACATGAGACGAATTTTGTCCAGAAATGGTGTGCAATTTTTGCACTGTTTAATTTTATGATCTCGTTGCTTTATGAATTAAAGTATTCAAATTATAATCTTCCTCAGGTTGTTATAATCCATTTGATACTGAAATATATTATATTCTAGTTTCCATGTTTAAAAACCTAAGTTACAATTTTACAGGAAGAAATTTTAATTGATGACTACACGAGAAAACGATGTGTCCCTTAATTGTTCCTGTGTACTCAGACGCATCAGCAAAAATGCTCAAGTTTCCAATAGACTGGAAGCCAATAACCCTTCCACACAATTATCTGATTGAATGACAGGGATGATAAATTTACGCCATTTTTCAATAAATTCAAGGGCGTGTTCGCTCTTTTTGAGTTTCGAAAACCAATACGCCCGAGGTCCGCCAGCAGGCATGAATTGAGAAGCGGCGAGGGCGAGGCAAAATGAAAAATTCCGAGCGTGATCAACGCGGGGCGAGGAGTGGAGCGGTTGGGTGAGGAGGGGTGAAGGGAGGGGAGGGGAGGGGGGAGGGGAGGGAAGGGCTAGGCCGCCGCCAACAGTTCCCACGCACAGACATTCCGAGGCTACGGGGCAAGGAGCGCATTTAAGGCCGCAGTTGGGCAGGCAAAGCAGCTGAATGGAACACGCTGAGGGTTATGAAATTTCAATATGAGAAGGAAATAGTATATTCTTAAACGGCTGTTATTCATGAGTAGATGCACAAGAGACTTAGAAGCGACTGTCGTAATTTCTACGAGTGAATAATAGCCATTATGAGTAGAAGTCTATACTTTCTCAACGACCTTGAATTATTCAGAATAGATTTTGAAATGATTTTCTTTTATTGAAACTCGTGTATAAGAATTATCTACATCAAACAATGTTATAATATAAGGTAGACAATAAGTCTGAATTTATTTTCTGACAACATTAATGGTGAAATTACAGCTGTTAGAAATACGTTTCACTGATTGTGTTGACTATTCAGCAAAATTGACATCAGTACTAGTATGCGATGATGTTGGTAAGGTATTTTGCATGTTTTTTGTGTAAGTTGTTCGTAATACTTCCATGATTTTTCTGTAAATAATTGTAGAGTTGTCGAATTCGCTATTTCCTGAATTTCAGGTGGAGTACAAATTTCATGGTCACTGTCGCTGGCTTCGAGATTCTTTTTCTGTCAAAAGAACATTGCGAAATGTAAGGAGAAATGCGAGTACAACATTGGCTATATTACGTGCATTAAATTGCTAGTTAAATCATTAAGCAGGATAATCCTGCAGCACTAAAAGTGCAAAGGGTAAATTAATTAATTAATTAAATCATTAACTAGTCTATCGCGGTTCAAAAGAAGCGCGAATTGCAAAGATAATGCAATTCTGCCCGTGGATTCCGGAAATTCTAAGAATGTGATTAGTCGACAGGCCGTGGATTTCGAAGTGGAATCCACGGGGTGTGCAATCGATGTCATTCGCCGATTAAATATACAACAAGAATACCTATATTATTAAATGGTCGTAGAGAAAGAAAATTGCATTTTTGGAAGGTGTTAAAGATACGGACAGGAAACCCATAAAGAGAAAAAGGTAGTAGGTTACGGGGAATATAGCAGGTAGCGAAGATGGAGGCAGGTAAGACGGAAGAGTGGCAGATAGAGAGGAGGGGAGGGAGTCGACTTGGAGGAACTGATGTTCTTTTTTTATTTTGATTTAAAATCAATCCTTGCTTGTTTAAATTTTGAACAATAAAATACGTTGACAATGTGAACAAACAGTAGAAAACAACATAATCTGATATCGTTGTCTTCTCCAAAAATATATTTTTACAAGTTGAAATAAAATTAAATACTGAACTCAGGATGTCAAATTACGTTAAGAAACCGAGGGATGGGGCGAGTACGAGACGAAGGACAAAAGATGTTCGTAATTCCGATGTAACGGTTAGCGTATCGGGAGTTGCACTCAAATTTCACCCATTCAAACATCGATAGAAGCCGTAGACATTAAGGGCGAAAAAAACCTCTCTACGCCTTTCTTCGGAGTGGAAGTAAACCCAGCTGGCCCATGTAGTAGATTACTGCATGTAAAAGATCCTCAAGCCTAAAAGAAGACTCTTGATTCAAATCGCCTGTTTCGACGCCCGAGCAAATACCTTCTTTCCCCGCTAGATGGTGGAAGGAGCGTATCAAAATTTGCGCGGCCAGACGGAAGAGAAAGGCCTCATGGCCTGAGTCTCACCACGTAAAATAAGGCATCATTGAATTGAAAAGAATGAGAAGAGAACTGGGGATAGAGGAAGAGGGTGAGAAAATCTAATAGTAAGGAAGGGAGCAACGGAACGGGCAGATGGCGCTGGTGAGCAGCCGGTCGCCAGTGGCCGGAGAGCGCAGAGAACTGGGGATAGCGGAAGAGGGTGAGCAAACCTAGAGCATAGAGTAAACCTCTTAGTCTATGCCTAGAGCATAGAGGCCGCGGAAGCAGCGGGTGCAAAGCCTGCGAGGCGGGGGGTGGGGGCGTTGGGAGGTGGAAGCGATGAGGACGGCTGTTTCGCACCAGGCGTCGTTGCAAAATGCGTTGGGTAGTGGAGAGGTGAAATCGGGCAGTAGTGGGGACAGAGTTACGACCTGTAGCGCGCTCTATCTCGGTTACCACATTTTACGGAACTACGATGCGACGGTGGCGCCATTTCTGAATCGGACACCATTTCCGGGTACCCACTCCAATCCCCGTAGTGATGTGTCTGCGCAGTGATGTGACCTCTGTAAGGTCCGTTCGCTGTAACTTCACTCCGCATGTAAACAAACTTTGAGTGTATCCCTCCACTCTGTAGTTCGTGATTGGCTACGCCATTCGCGCCACGACCATACTCAATTGCCCGCACGTGCCACAGCCAGAACTGTCATTGCATATTATTTTCACTAGTACTTCTTTAATACTCCCAAAATACCAGCCAAAATATGCAGATATTTTGCGTTAATATCACAGAATTTACATTTACGAGTATTCTTGTAAGGTAGAAGAAATCCCACCCGAAGCACGAATTTCAATAGAACATGCAGTGACGTTCTTTTAAAATTTGCCAGTCTTGAATCTTCATTAACCACATCAAGAATTTTATTTTATGTTGGAAATTAATTTCTACGAAAACTGTGCACATGAATACGAATGGCAGATTAACAAATTCATCGCTCTCGCCCTCCACATGTTTTGCTTTACATATCTTCTTACGTGGAGAAGTTACCTTTCAGATAACTTAATGCATTACACAGTTTTCAAACACTTTTGACACCGACACCTGCAATTCAGCAGTCATTTCTTCCACCTGCCACAAAGTCATTGACGGATTTTTAGCCGCTAATTATTCAAACACATCAATACAACCTTCTCACCACTTGAGGGATTTTTCCTGCGAATGTTTCAAACCGGATTATCATGGGAACTGATTCACTTATTGTGTTCGATGTGGAAACCAAAATCAACGCAATGAGAAAACACACCTTTCACTAACCAAACAAAAATATAGCAGTCTTTTAGAACTTTCTCATTCGAGAACGGAGCCTACTACTGATAAAATTTGGCAGGAGCGGCGCCGTCGTGACGGCCTGGCGAACGAACGTTATCTCAAAGAGGTCCGTTGGCAGCTGAAGGTTGGCAGTTAAGGTCACGCTCGGTGTCTGATTTTACTTCAAAGCAAAGGAGAAAATTATTTCGACTATTTGTGTAGAAAGTCAGGAAATAAATCAATTTTGAAAGGGACCTAACTCTGTAGCGCACGACGCCCTGAAGGGGAGTGTGGTGTCCGTCAGCCAATGAGAACAAGTGACGACCACGTGCATTTGTTTAAGTGCTGAGTAAAGTTAGAACGAACGGACCTTAGTCTATGCCTAGAGTAAAGAAGGGAGCAACGGACTGGCAGAGTGGTGGCACTGGTGAGCAGCCGGTCGCCAGTGGCCGGAGAACGCAAAGAACTGGGGATAGAGGAAGGGGGTGAGCAAACCTAAAGTAAAGAAGGGAGCAACGGACGGGCAGAGTGGTGGCGCTCGTGAGCAGTCAGTGGCCGGAGAGCGCAGTGAGGCGTGGCGTGGCGGGGCGGGGCGGGTCGTGGAGGGGGGTCGTGGAGGGTGGGTCGTGGAGGGGTGGGTCGTGGAGGGGTGGGTCGTGGAGGGGCGGCCCGTGGAGGGGCGGGTCCGTGGCGGGGCGGGTCGTGGCGGGGCGGGGCGGGCGGGGCGGGTCGTGGCGGGGCGGGGTTGGGGGCGGGGCAGGGCAATCCATCATGCAGCGGCGTTGGCGGCGGCGGCGGCGGGTGCCGGGGGAGGGCGCCCCGCGCGACGGCGGTGCAGTCAGCCCACCGGGCGGCCGCGCTTACCTGCACCGCCATCGGCAGGACAGAGCACCAATCCGTTGCGGATTTTCACTGGAGGCAAGGGAGGCTAGGCTTGCCCACAAAATGGATTAATAACACTATATATACAGGTGTCCCGGGAGGAAACGTCGAAACTTCGAAAATAAGCTCTTAATGCAATTCGAAGCATATTTTGTCTAATAAACTATGTGGATATTTCGAATGGTGAGCCGCTATTAGCAGTCAAAAGTTGGTTTGAAAAAAATATTTCTAGGCAAAAATTTGCATTATGGAAGCATAGAAACACTCCCACCGCCCACTAACCACCTACCACCTTCCACCGCCACCGTTACCTCTTTCAACTCGTTCACACTATTCTCGCTTTTCGAACCATTCCTTCTCCATTAGGTACCCCGAATGCAACCCCTCCTTCCTGCCTCTACACATCTCCCCTCCTGCTTCTGCGGACCGTGACGCCACTTGCTGCAGTGTTCTCCCGCGTGATTTATTGCCTCTGTGCTCTAAGTGGCTGTCATTTACTGGGATTACTGGGGAAACACTCACGGATGTACCCTGTCCCTAGCAGCAGTGCCAAGCTCAAACGGACATCGATTTCGAGTACGGAAATATTGCTCTGCTCTTGTGGAGTTGTTTATAGCCAAAAATGTACGTGCGTATGTTTACTCTTGTATATACTGTTTACGATGGTATACGTGGGTGCTCTAATAAGTTTTCTAAATACTTTTTTTCGGATTTTCTTTTTGACTACTAAAAATATTAATTCCAAGTAAATAGTTTCGTGAGAACATTACATTTTGTTGGTATTATGTAAATAATCTAAAAGCGGGTTTCAAAATATGAAGAATTTCTTTAAGTACTTACACATAACGCTAGGAAGTAAACAGTTTAAATATTACAAATTCGTGTTGTTAGGATAATGTTACAATTTTATCAAAAACATAGTTGTAGTTTTTTATTAATATGTCAATCGTACTTATCCCCAACTGAAATATTTATCGCGCCGACGTTACAAACGCTTATTTTATTTGTTCTAATTCTAAAATTAAATTATTAATATATATGCACTTTGAGCATATCATGCATCAGTGGAATTTCTTTATCGGGTTTGTGCATGATTCAATTTTTGTTCACTTTTATTAGGAACTCTTTCATTCGTATTTATAATTTATGCATTTTAATATACAACCTTGTATGATTTGTTTTTATCTTACTTTATCTTACTCCCGCCAGTTTCAATTGAATTGTCCTGACACTATAAAAGAATGTGTAGGTCCGTCAAAAACAGCATAAAATGTATTTCATAATTTTAAAAACAACTAAATGATTTACAGCTTCATGGATTGGTCCATTAATTTATTGATCGATTATTGATTCCTGGTGAGTCAGTTGCTATTTCTGTGTGGTGCATGCTTTTATCTCGGGAAGTGACAATGATCAGCCCCCGCTGGATGGTGAGATCCGGCGCCGACCTACCGACGGCTAGCATGGTTTTCCTCACCCAGGTGTCTCCTACCAGTGAAGGCATGGCCCCAGCCGGGACGAGCTCCAAGTTCCCGACCACTCTTCCTGCATATGTGATAGTGTAGTGCGTGCAAGTGTAAGTGTGTGTAAGTAAGGAGTAGGACAGGACAAGGAATGGAAAGAAAAGATCGGTCCGTAGGCCGTTTCTTAGGATACTACTCTGGCATTCGCCTGGTGTCGATCGAAGAAACCTCGGAAAACTACCGATCAGAGCAGCCGCTTGCTGGAATTCTCCTCCATTCAGCGACAGAACTCGACCTATCTATCTATCTATCTATCTATCTATCTATCTATCTAGCTAGCTAGCTAGTGTCGAAAAATCCTGCAACGGTTGGGACTCGGACCTAGGTCCTTCCGATCAGAGGCACAGCAGTGACATCCGTTGCTGCCCCGAGCTAGCTCTCTTGGTGCTTGGCCCATTAATGTCTTATCCTACTAACACTTCCTATCTTTTTGATTATAAGTTAACAGACAATTGCGCGTCGTGATTTCGCCGCTGTAGTGAGACGAGACGTAAACCTCGAAGCGTGAGAATCGAGTGATGGATCCACTGATATTATTGATCGAGATTTATTGCTTGCTTGTTAACTTTCTTCTTGTCGGACTAGCACTTCTATTTTTTCTCTCAAGTCTCCTTGATCGGGATTCGCTCCTCGCAGATCCACTTGGAATGCGTTCGGCTTGTTCTCTCGAACGACAGTATCTCCTCTGATTGGAGGTAATGGCCACTTTGGCCAGTTTCCATTCAAGAACACGCATCCGACTCTTCTATCGCTATGATTTACTGTTTTCCATGTCAGATAATTTATGCCCTTGCTGGTGCCTTTTAGGCGATGATTTTTCTGGGACTTGATTACCGTGAATAGGACAATGAAACCTTCAGTTAGTTTATTGTGTGCTTTGTGTGAATATCAATTGTTCGAGAGGTTTAATGTTGAGTTCGTTAGCTGCTTTATACAGTCGGAGATACCTTTTCCTCTTTCATAGTTTTCGACATCCATTTATGTACGGATGCGTCGACATGCGTTATGTTTTAGCTTTTTGCCCAATTTAATAGTCTTCAATTATATTTTTCCTTATATAAGTGTCAAAGTTTATTGCAAGGATATTTATTCGATAAGTAATTCTAAAATAATATTCAAGTCTATGGGCAGTAGAATATTCTTGCAATCCTAGAGTAGCACATAAACTAGTAGAAAATTATCAGTTGAAATCATATTTACCACTTGTTAGATGTTCATACATTTTATTTCATTCTTGAATGTTTAACGATGATTTTTTTTCTTTTAATTTTATTCTCTGTCTGTTTACTTGTACAGTTTTTTAGGGGTTTGAATTGTACATTCTAAAGTAATATTTTGTCAAGATGTGCATTATGATTACATCAACTCTGGAAGAAAAATGCAAGATAACATTAATTAAGTTCAATTTTTACTTTCTCGCATACTAAATACGTTGGAAAAAAATGCTAGATGCGCAAAAGGTCTATTTTTTTGTCAGAACAATGAGTATTGTAGATACTTCATACCAAAAAGAATTATTATTGTTCCTTTCCTATCATATATTACCTTCACTAACACCTTGTGCAGTCAGAATCCAGGTTCTTTGGGTCTTTGATACCGAAAAATTGGTGTATGGCATGGTTATGGTCTGTGCGTCCGTCTGTGCGTTTGTCTGTGTGTCTGTAAAAGCGCTAGCGGCTAAAACGTACGGAGGATTTCCGCAAAAATCGATATTTTCCAATAGATCTGAGTATCAACTACAGTGCCTCTGACCGCACGGTCCTCGGGTTCGACTCCTGACGGTGGCGGGATTTTCAACACTAGCTGGTCAGCTACGTCGAATTCAGCCGCTGGAAGAGAATTTTAGCGGCTGGATACTGTGATCGGTAGATTTCATTGATACACACTAGGCAAACAGAACGGGCCACGACCCGCGCGATCATTCCTTCCTCTTCCTTGTCCTTTCCTCGTCCTTTACTTGCACTACTTACGTTACTCATTCGCACTACACTACCACACTTGTCGGGAGCTTAGAGCTTGTTCCGGCTCGGATGGAGCTATGCTGGTGGGGGATATCTGGTTGGGGAAAATCCCCCCATGCCGACATAGGACGGCTACGGATCTCGCTAGCCAGCAGGTAAAGCTCTCCGCCAACTCCCACGGTTAAAACCAGCACTACACTTACGGGATTAATGACCATAACAATTGTCACGTCCGGAATCACTATTCAATCAATCAAATATTCCTCAAAAATGTATCTTTTTTTATTAACTTTGTCCTCGGATAGCGTAAATGACGCTTAAAATAACGGTCTAGGTTACCGTTTCGTTAAAAATTCTGAATTTTTAAAAATTACAAAAGATCAAAATTTTTTGGCGTCTTCTTACAACTACAGTACAAATTACTACACAAGTACAATGAGGACATACTGCATATTCATTTTTTTAAATATGAACAGTTTTCGCGTAATTTTGAGTAAAATATTACGAGCATATGAACGAAAACTAATATTTTTGAACAAGAATTGAACTTGACTTTATTTAAAGATCTGTTTTTAAAAACAGATTTTATTAAGGAAAAAATCTTCAATATTAGAGTTGTATGAGGACGACCTAAAAAAATTGAACTTTAGCAATTTTCGAAAAATCTGGAATTTAAACGCACATGAAATCCGCTATCCGAGAGCAAAGTTTAAAAGCCAGGTTTCAAGGAGCCTCAACAATAAAAAACATTTGAATTTTTGAACATTTAAACATTTGAAACATCGAGTTCATGCAGATCGGTTGAACGATTTTGGAGAAAATCGGATGAACGATTTAGTCACTCCCGTTGATCATGGACAACGTTTTACCGTCAATCAATTTTTGTTATCAAGGACCCACAAAACATGCATTTTGGCTAGATGTGTTAGAAGTCATTTACTATATATTGGAAAAGGATTTATCCACTTTTTCGTTATCATGATCTGACAATCAGGGTTTCTCTGTAAAAATTCACCGTTTTCCGGCACACGATTAAATTCTTTCTTTTCTTCCAACTTAGGAAGTAAAAAAATAATTTCCCCATCTTTAACAATTCATCACTAAACAAAAATTATAAGTTTTGCAACTCTTATCTCTTTTATATCTCGTAAATAATATAAATTATTTCAATAGTACTCGTTTACTATAACTATCTTGTGATATCCTTTTTGTAAAAAAACTAGTGGGGCTAGTGGGGCTACAGATGGTACTGTATTTCTCGTACTAGTTAATTTTCTAATTTCTTTGGTCTGAGCTAGTTCTCCGTTTGGCCTCACACTTTCCTCAGCTTCTTCACCATCGGCGCTTAAAATAATTTTTTTCACATTTTTTAATTTTCTCCCGTAATGATAGAACCAAAATCTAACTACAAGAATATCATAGAAGAGTAATAATCTCGTCCTATATGGAAAGTTTCATTGAAAAATGTGAAAAAGTAGGTTTTGTGAGAAAATATCATTTAAACGTTTCTGTAAATGCAAATTTTGAAGCTCTTTTTCGTGAAAACCTTTTGAGTTTTAAAGAAAATTCATTGAAATCATTTGAAGCATTTCAAGTCACAAATGCAATAATGTATGCAAACTGCTGGTAATATATTAACGGTGTGAAATATATTTAAAAAAAATTACATTTGTGTAATTTAAAAAAATAAAAGAATACATTAATCTGGCATTCATGTTATGGTATTCTGTCCATTTAGCAATATCCGTTCAAAAAAATTGGAAACGTTTTTCGAGAAAATGGCGTTTGAGCGTTTCTGAAAGTGCGAAATTTCAAGCTCATATTCAAAGAAAACTTTTGAGTTTTCGAGAAACTTTATAAGGCATCATTTGAAGCACTTGTTCTAACAAATACAATAGTGTGTAGTGGAATGTATCGCACGAAAGGCACAATCATTGCGGGCGCTTCTTTAACGCGTCTTCCTGGCACAAAGTATTTGTCTCAGAATCCAATTTAAAAACCCTGGTACTATTTCATATTTATGCAGAACTGAATTTGAGTTAATGGGAGAATTAAAGTAATTTGGGAAGTCCATAGAATGTGTAATGTCATGAATGAGAGAGAAAGAAGCATGGGTAGTCTCCTGCACGCATAGATGCCTGAGGAAATGGGGCAAAATCCATAATTACATTCATCCCTTACTCCTCACGCAGAGATAACGCGGTTACCATAGTTCTACTCGGCCTTGCTGTGGAATTGCAGAATGCTGTCCCATTAGGTTCTCTAGACACTACCTTATGTAAATGGAGCGTTAAACTTCGCCAGTTTCACCGTATTTGCCGACTAACACAGAACGCGAAACGTGGAATTCAGTTTGGCATCAAAGACAGATGCAGGGCGTATGTCGGGCATACACTTCATAGTGTATTTTCTCATCTCATAATCCCTATTTTAAACTTACTGCCCTTCTTGCTTTGGTACTACTTGCTCCTGTGTTTTCTCTCCGGGAATCTCCTGGCCATTTGTTCCGAATTTCTCTCGCGAACCATCATCACTTGCACCTTACAGGCGACCAGGTACAAAGTTCGCAGTGTTGAACCTTTTTATTAAATTTTGCTGTTGGATAGTGTAAAGGATGTTTAAGAGAATGGTGCAGGTCTCACGTTTGTTAAAATCCCTGATTTTGCGAAAATTGCAAAAGTTCAACATTTTTTCGGCATCTTCCCACAATTAAAATATTAAACATATAGATTTTTCTCGTAATAAAATCTGTCCCTTGAAGATAGATTTTGAAGTATTGTAGTGTACTATTTTCCGAAAATCTGAGTACTTTTCGACTAATTGAAAAGTAATGGCGAGGAAGAACGTGCTGTTTTAGCACCTCTAGGTTTTGCAACAAACTGAACTCTTGAGCTTGCGCAAGCGCGCCCTGAGCTGTGGCTTTTCTCGACTGCCGTCGCCAGACGCTGCACGAGAGCGTCTTCGAGATTTCCTTTTATTAGTAGGTGCATCACGCGCCCGGCCCCTTCACTTGTTTGGAGCGCGCCGCGGTCGCGTGCGTACCAAGCAGGTGAAACGTCGAGAGTTCAGTGATTTTGGTCCCGCACACAAGCTGCTAGAGCGTGGGAAACCGTGGTCTTGCTTTCACTGTCCAATGCAAAGGAGAGAAAATTGTAAGGAAATTATAAAATTCACTGCGCGTGTTAAACTGTCATTTCTGGGATGTGCCATTTTGTGAACCATTGAAAGGTTTTTATTTTTTAACAGAAAATTATTTTAAAGTATTTACACGCAAGCTTCCGCGGCTCGAGTTCATTTCTTCTCGGACAGCCGAGAAGAAATTTAAAGTATTTATTTTAAAATTTTCTAATATAATTTGATTTTTTTGGGGAAATTTTTGAAAACAATAAGAGATACTTCTGCCTTATACTTTTTAATATTTTTTGAAAATTGAATGTTTTATTTCCTCAACATTTAAAGATATAAAGTTAGTCTCTTTCAGATGTTTGTTGTTTTCATTATAGTTTTCATGATATCTTTCACGCATCACGATGATAGCTGATAGTGAATGACATGAAGTTACCTTATGTCGACGGAGAATTCGGTATTAAATTTCTTGCATGAAAGACTTTAACTATTCTGTCATGAAAATGGTTGTAGTGTGCAACTTTAAATTCTTCATACATATTCCACACAATTTTTGTCTTACTAAAATCACTTCCGGAAGGCGTCATTTATAAATAAATTCGAGTATTATTATACATAAATTCATTAGTTTCCAAGAGTGTTGAATTTACAATAAAATTGCCAATAATATTAATTGGTCTTGTTTTTATTTAAAAAACAAAGAGGGGAAATTAATTTTGTATGTTTTTCTTCTCGAGTTAGAACCTCTGATCAGATTAGAAAATATCATATTTGTTTCCAAAACTCGCAAACTTTACAAGAAAGTTAATAATCCTTTTATAAATAAAGTTGCGTAGAACCGAATATGTATAAAGTATAGATATTGCCACGATGGTGCTTCCAAATATTCGTCTCTGAGAGCGGAATGTGATTGTTTTCTTTCCATCTTTTTTTGTGACGTCGCGACATTTCTTGTCGCCTTCCTTCGAATTGTGGGCGTCGCGATGAACAAGCCACGAACAAGTGCCTTTGTCAAATTAACCTCCTTCCCATCCCGATCCTTCTTCCCGGATTCTTCTATCTTCCTTCCTTCTTACACTTTCCAAACCCCTCGCAAGCATGCACGTTCTTCCCGCTTTGTGCAAGTGTTTTGCAGACGGAGCCTGCCTCCCTCTCTGTCCCTCTTTGGATGCTTATTTTCGTTTTTGCTTTTTTTTACTCCACTTATTCTCCAACCATCTTGCCTGTTCCCGCATTAAGTTTCATTTCCGCTTCACCTAATCTCGATTCCCATTTCCATCTTTGCATTCCCTTCGTCGTTTCCTCCTGTACCTGCACCTCCACCTTCTCCGCCTTCTTCGCCATAGACTCGTCCTCTCCCACCTCCTATTCCTCCTCTTCAACCTCCGCCCCTCCCCATAGTCTCCGCCACCTCCATCTCCGCCCCTCCGCCATCGTCTCCGTCCCTGCCCCATCGATTCCGCCGCCACCTCCTCCTCTTCCTCCGCCTCCGCCCCTCCCCCATCGTCTCCGCCTTCTCCGCCTTCTCCTCCATCTCCTCCGCCTCATGGCCTGGCGGCATTTATTGTTGATGGTTGTCATTAGGGGGCGTTAGGTGGTCGTTTGGAGGCCCCGCGGCGCTGCTCGCCCGCCCACTCGCACACTCGCCGTCAGACCGCGCCACCAGCCCACGCCGCGCCGGCTTCAGCTGTCTGTTGACTACGCGGCCGGGCGTTCACCGAGATCCACCATTCCCACGCCTTGATTTTTATCTTCGTTGTCCTTCTTTTTTCTTCCTTTTCCATTTCTTTCGTTTGCGTAATTTCTACCACACATTGAAGGGAAACTCGACTTTCGCTATATATATCGTTAAAGTAATCTTTTATATGTTTGTGACTGAGCTATTTGTATTTATTAAAAAATTAAAGTTGAGGTTCCTATCTTCAAGTTTAACAGAAAAGTTGACGATCGAGAATGTTGGAGTTACAATGTTGCTATTTTAGAGAGAGAGAGGTCCAAAGATAATTGGGATATGACCATGACGGACATGGCCGAAGAAGAGGGATAGGGTAGGAGAAAATGTATATGAGGAGACATCGTGCAAAGAGAATAAATCTTCGTATTCAGTTCTAAATAAACGTCTTGGTGCTGGTATTCCACCAAGCCCGACCCTTTTTCTTTTCTTCTTTGAAAAAACTCGCTTCTTCATCTTTCTAACCTTATTTGTTCTTTCACCTAAAAATTCATAATTTTTGTAGCAATGTTTATGGTAAAATTTATAACAAATTATGCGTTCGTATTCTAACAGTAGTCGCAACATCATATCAATTCATGCTAACTCAACTCATACATTAAAAATCAACTTGATATAATGAAACAGTCAGATTTTTACTTTCTCACCCTTTCTTCTTGAGAATGTATAATAGATGAGATATGAGATGAGAAATAGTACGCCGAAACACGATGAATTTGCGAAAGGAAAACTGCTATTGCCGGGCTCGGGTAACGAAAATGTTGGCTAATCTTATTCCTATTTATTAGTAAATTGCTTCGTTTAACAGGTTTTGTAATACTCCGTTTTTTATGAGTCCTTGAAACCTAAAAATTAATTGAGGGTAAAACGTGATCTGTGGGCAATGAGAGAGCCTAAATCGTTCTTCTGATTTCTCCAAAATTTACATTCCACAAACAATTTAAATCAAATCGGGACCTTCTAGGTTTGAAACGGATATTTTGATTTTCAGGGTACTTTACATAACTCTCAAACAACACTTTCAAATTTTTCACAATAATGGCTCCAAATGTTATTATTAAACTTAGCCTATAGCTGATTAAACAAATAGAGCATGTCTCATTTTCGTTGAACTACCTAAGTTTTTGAAAATTGCAAATGTTCAAAATTTTTTCAGCGTCTACAATATTGAAAATAAAGTTTTTTCTTAAAATGTCTTCTTTAAGGACAGATCTTGAAATAAGATCATACACAATTTTCTGAAAATATGAGAAGACTTTGCATACTCCGAATTTTAAAAAACGTTTTCTTCGAGTGTGTATCAAATCACGGCAAACATTCTTATTTCTAGTATAATTTCTGGCTAACACTCTGCATTTTTGAAAATAGCAAAAATGTTAACATTTAAAAACTAAGATATTGAAGATGGAGATTCGTCTTCAATTAAAACCATTGTAAAAACTCAGATCTTTAAAAAACGTTATATTCAGTTTTTTGAAAAAGTTGTAGTTTTTGCGTCAGTCCTGCTTGAAGTTAATGCAGTGTATAAAAAATATTTCTCAAAAACCACTGCAATTTTTTCTTTAACAATGAACCTTTAAAGAATGACGCAGGTCTCATTGTCGTTAAACTCTCTGAATTTTCGAAAATTGCGTATTGGAAATAATGGGGGAAAGAATTGAATTTTTAAGCGACAGCCCAAGTAAGTTCGTCAGAGCGAGAGCGTGCTATAGTAGTAAAGTGCACGGCGAGTTAACTCTTTGGGCCTAAGGGTTTGTGTGGAAAAAATTGCTAATTGGAAACACTTTTCTTGTCTTGTAGTAAGTAGTAATAAGCTATAATATTTCAGATCAAAATAATAAATCGAGAAAGTATGTGTTGTGGGAACACCACTCGTTTAAATAAAATTATTTAAGTACTCTCTCATGCCTTACATTTCATATGGTGGAATACGTTAAACTGATTAATTGAAGTGCCCACTTCACCTGTTAGACATGATCTAGTTTCGCAGTAATATTCTTAACATTTTAAACTAAATCATCTGAACGTAATAATTAATTTCATTGAATTGTATACTTTAAATTGCAGTATAAATAGTGTTTCCTTTCAATAAACTCAGCGAGTGAAGACGAAGATCGAGAAAGCTGAGGTGCAAAGTTTCGAGCTTGAGGGAGCGGGCTGGCAAAACAGGCAGAAGGAATGACAACGAGGAGGTGCAGTGAGGGATTGCCAGGAGCAGCCAGAGATTGATTCATTCATGTTTCCAGGCGCGTCAACTACTTAGGTCATTAGTCCCGTAAGTATAGTGCGTGTTTTTCTCGGAAGGTGGCGATGATCTTCTCCCCGCTGAATGGCGAGATCTGGTGCCGACCTACCATCGACTAGCGGGATTTTCCCCTCAACTAGGTATCTCCCATCAGCGGGGCACCTCCCCAGCCGGGACAAGCTATAAGCTCACGACCGGTCTCCCGGCATGTGCGGTAATGTAGTGCATGTTAGTGTAAGTGTGAGTGTAAGAGGAGAGGATAGGACAAGGAAGCTGAAGGAAAGATCGCGCGCGGTCCGTGGCCCGTTCGTTAGGGTACTGCTCCGGAATTTGCCTGGGGTTGATCGGAGAAACCACGGAAAACTACCGATCAGAGCAGCCGGCCGCTAGAAATTCTCCTCCAGACAGCGACTGAATTCGACCTAGCTGACAAGCTAGTGTCGAAAATCCTGCCACCGTCGGGACTCGAACCTAGGATCGCCCCGAGGGACTGCAACAACCAGAGAGAAGGCGGACTCTCCAGACGGCGAGTGGGCGGTGGCAGAGTGGAGATGCTTTTCAGGAGAGGTGGGAACGTTCGCGAAATGAATGGGTTCATTGTGCGGCTGCAGAAAAAGAGGAATTGAAAAGCGAGCGGTTTCCGTGTGGACCCCATTCCGGGGATTTCGACGTGCCGGGCAGAGATGTTACTCAATACAGCAATGATATACGTATCCGTTTTGTTTGCTCTATTCGAATAGGCAGCAATATCTCAAATTTGCTGTTTTGAACTTTCTAAAAAATGTTCTAAATTATTTTTTACTAATTCCTGGAAATTACATTTAAGATGCAATGCATCAGAATAAATGCGTTTAAAGTGATTTCAATGGACTCGAGAGAGCAGTTAATTATAATTTTAATTATACCAATTACATTATATCGAATTACGACATCAACGGTCAGTAAGTTTGTGGTTAAAGTCTTGAAAAAAGATAAATTAAACGCAATGTAAACATTGAGGACTGTTCGTTTAATGAGATTCACATCCGATTGATGTTTTTTTTTTAAGTGTATTGAATATAAATAATCTTCGTCGCACATTGGAGACACTGTAACACAAAAACGAAATGTTAAGACAGTGTTACTGATCTTATCTAATAATTTGAAATTATGGTAGCTTGAAAATCTTTCAGGTTTTCCTTTGCTGGTTATGTCGAGAACCCGTCTGAGGGTAAATATGTTGGACTAAATTTGTTGAAAATAATGTGAGTGTATTGGAATAATGTAAACACACAACCCATTTTCTCTGATTCTCTCTTCTCTTTTTCTGTAATTGAATTTCTTTGTGTTTCAGTTAAGCTTTCTTTGTTTAAGGAAGTATCACACGCATAATGGATCATTTGAGATGAGACGAACAGGCGTCTTTTTAAGTTGGAATCTACGAATATGATGTATAATTCTGTGAATTGGATGACGAAAATGTGAGGGATTTGGATTAAGAAGTAGTACAGTACTGGAAAAGACTTGAAATGATTTTCTCTGGAATCCACTGGGTGGCAGTGCAACTTTCGACTTCAGATTGGTGTTAAGTTTAGTCATCTTTAGGATCTGAATATGCATTTTTGCAGTAAGTTGACCTGAAGACTTCTTTATCAGATGTATTGCTTTGCTACATCTATTTGTTTTACATCCATACACAAATTCGACTTATTCGTTTTTCAGTGTTCGATTTATTCGTTTGTGATGTGATTCGATAATGATATGTATCATTTATGTTGTATATAATTTATCATTTTCATAATTTTCATGCTATTATTGTGGGGAATCTGAATATTGTGTGTTAATATTCGTGTAACGCAAAGGACAGAAATTCGAGTCAGTTGTGTGAAAAATTTCAGAGCCATTTTATTGAGAGATAAATAAGAGACCGCCTTCAATGACGGTAGACAAATTAAGATAAATTAAATGGCACGTTCTGTATCTGCTCTCAGCAACATCGAGTTCATTTTCCTTTTCTGTAACCTCACCGGGCAGCAAGCGAGAACGTCACTCCGTTTCGGAAAGGCGTTGGGGCGAGTGGAAGTCCAAATCATGCGCACTTTTCATTATGACTACCAGTCTTCCAGACGTGACAATACCGCGCAATAAAATGAATGCGAGTTTGATAGGCGTATTTGCCAGGAGACTCAGGAGCGGCGGGGGGCGTGGAACGCGGTGGTGTATCATTCCGCCAGCTATTCCAGAGTCATCTCCAGCCGTCGGAGAATGACTTGCGCCTTGCGAGACAAACGACTGCGGTAATGAACGCGGCGCCGGGCCCCGCGTCTGACGTCCCAGGCGGTTAGAGCGAATCGCTGGCGATTACTTTACTTACTGGGAAAAAGTGGGTCTCTCAGACACTGGGCAGGGACTCGGGACTTGAACGTTCCACTGGAATACTCGTGTTCCAGAAAAAATCTGGCTTGGATTTATATCAGTGTTGTCAAGGTCGATGCCACGAGCGGGAGTCCGTGGCACGAGTGCCACGACGAAATCACCCCTTCACGCAGTTCGTCACCCCGCCTAGAGAGACAACGCCATTCCTATTGTAAAACGGCGGGGTTACGAATAGACTCCGACGCTAGTGGCGCAGAGAAGCTCATGGCACGGTGCCGCGAGACAAACCACTCCCACCAGTTAGAGACGTTGACACCACTGGTTTATAGAGTGGTTCAAGGCAAATACGAGGCGATAACATAGACCAAGGTTGTCCAACTGTTGGCTCGCGGACCATTTATTGTGGCCTGCGAATGGTTATTAGTCCCATTCCTCCATTTTGATCGTAAATATTGTGCACTTAGCGCAGGCGCCCTACTGTGGTCTACACCTCCTTAATGTAAAAATTGGTTGTTTAGTTTATTTTAGTAAATTCAGAAATACTAAATCATCTCACTGTGTTTCGCTGCGTTATGCATACTAAGGCCTGATGCCATCCATGGTGGCATTCTCCTTCTCCCTCTAAAAGCAGCCGGACAAACTGCCGAGATCAACGAAACGGGGAAGACAGGGATGGCTCGTCCGAGTGATGAAAATATGGCCCGCAAACATATGAACGATCACGCCCGTTTGTTAGGGTACTGCTCCGGCATTCGCCTGGTGTTGATCAGAGAAACCGTGGAAAACTACCGAACAGAGCAACCGGCCGCTAGAATTCTCCTCCAGACAGCGACTGAATTCGACCCTGCTGACAAGCTAGTGTCGGAAATCCTGCCACCCTGTTAAGTGGGAACGTAGGACCTCCCGGTCAGAGGCACTGCAATGACGTCAGTTGATGCACTGAGGCATCTCTCCCGGAGGGAACAGTGAGAGATGCGGGGTGCAGCGTACGGGACGAAAGGGGACGTGCGCTTGATGGGACGAAGCAACCGGGGCGGCCTGAGGTTGGCGAGGGCGGTGCGTGGCAGGGCAGGGGACGTGCGGGTGACGTGGGGCGGGGTGTAGGGCTGGGGAATAAGCAGTGGAGATCTTACGCACAGCATCTGACCTCAGCCAATGATCTTTCGAAGCCAGTTTGCGTCACAATATTAGCGGGAATTTTAAAAGCAGACACATACCAAAATTATCACCTCGTTTCAAGACATTGAAAAAAATTTAGGAAGCAGTTATTTTAAATATTGCCTCTTGCACAAGTTTGTGTTATTTTTGGTTGGTTACCTTTGAAAATTGTCAATTTGTAAAACTTCCAAAATGTTTCTCAACACTACTCGCTCTCCACGCAACATGGCGGCCAGCTTCTGGTCTGGCTTTTCAAATGACGTGCCCGTGTTGTGGTCACGTGGTTTGTGACGCGAACTAGTGGTGCGCAGAACGAGCCAGAATCGGTGCGCCGGAGAACCTCTCCCGTGTATTTCCAGGGTGGGGATCAGGGCGTTGCAACTCTCCATCAAAACCGGAGACAATGCTCGTGGGTGTTATTATAGGAGGAGCTAGTGTCGCCGGGTACAGCTACAGGTTCGGCTCGCCAACGTCCGCACATAAAATGTGCCTGATTTCTGAGAAATACGAAAAGTATCTTCTAAATGTTCAATTACTCACAATATATACATTTAAGAAACCGCTGAAGAAAGCGCGAACATCGATGCTATTGTTCGTAACATTACGCGCCTGCTTGCGTCCCGCGAACCCACGCGGCAGCCACGTACGTTTGAAGTGTCGTTGGCAGCAGTTCGTCTTTTAGTTCCTGTAAGAAGGTGCTACAGGAGAGCGTTCCACTATAATGGTCTCCACTATAATGGCGTATCTACGGTATGACAGACACGGCACTTGCCACGGGCGCCACACAAAGGGAGCGCTATTTAGAGTACGGCCGTTAAAACAAATAACAACACCCCTAATTTGAAGTATCCTGACACGGGCGCAAATTCAATGCTTGTCATGGGCGCTTGAATATCTAGATACGCCTCTGGGTCTCCACCACGTTATTGAATTGAATGATACACCTTCTGTAATGAATACAATGTATACCTTCTGTAATGAGTACACCTTCCGTGAACCCATTCAGTTCGATTAAATAATGCATTTTACGTGGCGAGACTCAGGCCATGAGGCCTGCTCTTCTGTCTCACCACGCAAATTTCGCTACAATCCTTTCACCATCTAGCGGGGAAATAAGGTATTAACTCGGGCGTCGAAACAGGCGATTTGAACCATGAGGTTTCTTTTAGGCTTGAGGATCTTTTACATGCAGTAAATCTACTAACATGGGACAGCCGGCTTTACTTCCTCACCGAAGGAAGGCGTACGAAATATTTTTGTCGCCTCTAAAGTCCATGGCTTCGATCGGGTTTGAACCCGCGAACTTGGGATACGCTATCCGTTACACCATTATTTTGGAGTTGAAAGGTGGGTTTGGTTGAAAAATGGACCTGGTGGGGATAAGCACGAAAAGCAAGGCGAGGCGAGGCGAGGTGGTTTCGGGCGGCGCGTGCGGCGGGCCGCGGCGGGGCCCTTGTCCGATGGCGGCGCGGGGACAGCGCGCGACAACGCGTGTCTTCTTTTTGTGCTTCCGAGGACACGGGCGGCGCGGGCGGCGCGGGGCGGCGCCGGGCGGCGCGGGGCGGCGCGGGCGGCGCGGGCGGCGCGGGCGGAGCGGGGCGGCGCGGGCGGCGCGGGCGGCGCGGGCGGCGCGGGCGGCGCGGGGGCGGCCGCGGGCGGCGCGGGCGGCGCGGGCGGCGCGGGCGGCGCGGGCGGCGCGGGCGGCGCGGGGCGGCGCGGGCGGCGCGGGCGGCGCGGGCAGGCGCGGGCGGCGCGGGCGGCGCGGGCGGCGCGGGCGGCGCGGGCGGCGCGGGCGGCGCGGGGCGGCGCGGGCGGCGCGGGCGGCGCGGGCGGCGCGCGGGCGGCGCGGGCGGCGCGGGGCGGCGCGGGCGGCGCGGGCGGCGCGGGCGGCGCGGGCGGCGCGGGCGGCGCGGGCGGCGCGGGCGGCGCGGGCGGCGCGGGCGGCGCGGGCGGCGCGGGCGGCGCGGGCGGCGCGGGCGGCGCGGGCGGCCGCGGGCGGCGCGGGCGGCGCGGGCGGCGCGGGCGGCGCGGGCGGCGCGGGCGGCGGCGGGCGGCGCGGGCGGCGCGGGCGGCGCGGGCGGCGCGGGCGGCGCGGGCGGCGCGGGCGGCGCGGGCGGCGCGGGCGGCGCGGGCGGCGCGGGCGGCGCGGGCGGCGCGGGCGGCGCGGGCGGCGCGGGCGGCGCGGGCGGCGCGGGCGGCGCGGGCGGCGCGGGCGGCGCGGGGCGGCGCGGGCGGCGCGGGCGGCGCGGGCGGCGCGGGCGGCGCGGGCGGCGCGGGCGGCGCGGGCGGCGCGGGCGGCGCGGGCGGCGCGGGCGGCGCGGGCGGCGCGGGCGGCGCGGGGCGGCGCGGGCGGCGCGGGCGGCGGCGGGCGGCGCGGGCGGCGCGGGCGGCGCGGGCGGCGCGGGCGGCGCGGGCGGCGCGGGCGGCGCGGGCGGCGCGGGCGGCGCGGGCGGCGCGGGCGGCGCGGGCGGCGCGGGCGGCGCGGGCGGCGCGGGCGGCGCCGGGCGGCGCGGGCGGCGCGGGCGGCGCGGGCGGCGCGGGCGGCGCGGGCGGCGCGGGCGGCGCGGGCGGCGCGGGCGGCGCGGGCGGCGCGGCGGGGACCGGTCCGAGGTCCCGTGCGCTCCGCGAAGCGCGCTTCCCAGAAGCCCGGGCGGCCGCCTCCGCGCAAGCGCAGCGGCCCCGGGCACCTGCGGGCAGCGAATGCTTTGGATACATTGCACTTCATCAGGATACTTAACGAACTGCTTGTAACGAAATATTACAGGAGTTTGCTTAGTTTACCTTATAATCGGCCTGTGTTGATTCTGTCTCTCCTCTCTCTCTCTCTCTGACTCTCCTCTCTGTCTCTTCTCTCTCTATATCTCCTCTCTCTGCTCTCTCCTCTCTCTGCTCTCTCCTCTCTCTGTCTCTCCTTTCTCCTCTCCGTCTCCTCTCTCCTCACTCCCTCTTCTCTCTCTCTTCTCTCCTCCTCTTCTCTCTCCCTCTTTTCTCCCCCTCTTCTCCCCCCTCTTCTCTCCCCCTCTTGTCTCTCCTCTCCCTCTTGTCTCTCCTCTCCCTCTTGTTTTCTCCTCTCCCTCTTGTCTCTCCTCTCCCTCTTGTCTCTCCTCTCCCTCTTGTCTCTCCTCTCCCTCTTGTCTCTCCTCTCATCTCTCTCCATCTCCCTCTCTCCTCTCTCCATCTCCCTCTCATCTCTCTCCATCTCCCTCTCATCTCTCTCCATCTCCCTCTCTCCTCTCTCCTCTCTCCATCTCCCTCTCTCCTCTCTCCTCTCTCCACCTCCCTCTCATCTCTCTCCATCTCCCTCTCATCTCTCTCCATCTCCCTCTCATCTCTCTCCATCTCCCTCTCATCTCTCTCCATCTCCCTCTCATCTCTCTCCATCTCCCTCTCATCTCTCTCCATCTCCCTCTCATCTCTCTCCATCTCCCTCTCATCTCTCTCCATCTCCCTCTCATCTCTCTCCATCTCCCTCTCATCTCTCTCCCTCTCCCTCTCATCTCTCTCCATCTCCCTCTCCTCTTCTCTTCCTCTCCTCTTCCTCTCGTTCCTCTCTCTGCTCTCAAACCCTGAAAAAGACGCAAAGATCTCACACGGACTGTCGTTTAATGAATTTTCGAATTCATTTTGCTCTCTTATTAGAATATATTTCAGCAAACAGTATTGTTCTGTTAATTCGTTTGAGAGATGGTATTTATTACAGAATCCAGTTAAGCGATCTTTGGATATTTATATTCTTCTTGCAGGAACCGGTTGCTAAGAATTTTTTTTTGTTGACTGTATTTAAAATTACAAATGCGATTTTGTAATTGAAATTGAAATTTGAAATAAAGAGCTAACGAACTTGGAACAAATATAGTTATTAACTCAGGTCCGTTAAGCTTTTAATTTCTTTATAGGAGTAATAATTATTGCAAATTCACCAGTTCACCTAAACAATATAGTGACATAGTAATCTTCTAAATGTAAAAAGTACAACTGAAAGTAAATACTATTTCAAGATCCAGAATCACGTAGTATGATAATAATAGTCTAAACATTAATTTTTGCTAAAAAGTACTGAAGAGGATCCAACAACCCTGGCAGAACGCCTTACTTATAATGGCAATTGAGTTCTTTGCGTAACACTTAACCAGAAAGTTAACAATCATGTTTTATGCTTGTCCGAAAACTTTTCTCACAGGTCAATAGGGCGTTTATCTTCCACAGTTACGGGAGTGGTGCAACGGAGACCATTCATCTCGTAGAAAACGAACCACAACACAGTCCTTCAGCGAGTTTTGAAACGTAAACGCGCACGTGCGGCTTCCCTCTGTCTCTCTTTGCCTCTTTCTCTCTCACTGCTTCTATACCTCTTGGTCTCTCTCTCTCCTTCTATTACTCTCTCTTTTCCTCTCTCTCTATCTCTCTACTTCTATAACACTATTTCTCTCTCTCTCTGTCTCTCTACTTCTATAACACTCTATTTCCCCCTCTCTCTGTCTCTCTACTCTATAACTCTCTCTTTTCCTCTCTCTTTCTCTCTCTGTCTCTCTACTTCTATAACTCTATCATTCCCTCTCTCTCCCTTCCGCGCGCGCGCACACACACATACATTATTATGCGCGCACGCGCATACACACGCACACACTCACAAGTACGCACGTGCGAGCAGGCGAAGGTCGACGAGAAAAGCGCAGCAATCATCCGAGCTGTAATAGATGTGCCGACGAGGGCAGCACGCGCGGGGAAGAAAGATCGCGCAGAATAACAGGGGAAAGCCAGGCGGGGGCCGTCATTTGCCCTTCCTGCGGAGTAATTCCCGTCGCCGGGTTCGTGAACTCTGGCTGCGGGCGGTCATAGTGACAATGGGGAGACGAACGTGCGTAATTTAGAGGTAGCTTGTCCTTGTCCTGTCTCGAATATTTTGAGCATTATTGAATCATCACAGTTAAAGTGTATGTTATAATTGTTTATATGTGTTAATGAAATAGTTAAGCAGCTATGTTTTAAAATATAATTTATCTAATAACTATTATACGAGGGCAAGTCAATAAATGAGTCGCAAAACGGAACTAGGGCAAAAATAATCAAAGTAACTTTCTGACTTTCATTTCAGTTTTCCACAAAGTGACCCTGTACATTCAGGCACTTATCCCATCTCATTACAAGTCCTTGAAAGCTAGCAGCAGAGAAGTCCTTTGGTTGCTGTCGCGGCCAGCGTGTAACCTCATAGATTACGGTGAAACTGTGAATGCTGCGTCGTATTGCTCCACTCTGCGGGAACTCCGACAGGCCATTCGCCGCAAGCGACCTGGACTTCTGTCAAAGGGTGTGATTGTTCTGGATGACAATGCCCTCCCTCACACACGCGCTTGGAACATCCACCGTACAGCCCTGACTTAGACCCCAATGATTTTCATCTGTTTAGGCCCCTAAAAATAATTTGGGTGACCGTCATTTTGATACAGATGATGCCGTATTCTATGAGGTTACACGTTGGCAAGCGACACGTTGGCTCATGCTGACAGGATGACTCAGACTAATCAATGCAAGTACCTCCAGACCCCATCAAGCCTTTCATGTATTCAGACTTTGGTAGAATGGGAAAAGCTGAGACGATATAAAAATTATTTGTATCTCTTCCTGACGAATAAAGCATTTATTATCTTGAGGAAATTTGAAAACTGCTTTATCATAGTGTCGTGTTCCTAGAGCCTGAGTTTGGGCGACTGTTATATCTGGTTAAGACTGATTTCATTCTTTCTTTTAAGCCACTGTCAATGTTTGGTTTGTGATGATCTGTTACCTTATCCATTCTGTTTATATTACATTGCCTGTTGGTTTTTCTCCTCAAGATTTAAGTCTATATTGTTACTTTCTCGCCTTACGAATACTTCGTAAGAAGAGAAAGTTATGTAATCGTGCGCCGGAAAACGGGGAATTTTCGCCAGAAAAACTCTTACAGCAGGGGTCTGGTAACGAAAAAGTGGATAAAATCTGTTGCTAAATTTAGAAAAAAAATCCTCTATCTCGTGGTGTAGTCAAAATCCATGATTTGTTGCTTCTTCATACTGCAAAATCGATTGACGGCAAAACGTCCGTCTGTCCGTCTGTGGTCAACGCTAGCGCCTAAACCATTCGGCCGATTTTCTTCAAAATTGATATTCCCCGATCGTTTTTTACTCGTCTCAAAGCCTCTTGAATTTGAAACCGATATTTTAGTATCTGAGGGTACTTTACATGATGCCCATTTTGAGATTCTCTAAGTTAAAGAAAATGGCTTCAAATTTTTTGATTATATTTTGTTGTTGAATAATGCGAAGAACGTTGAAGGGAATGACGTAGGTATCATTTTCTTTGATAGGCCCAATTTTTCGAAAATTGCAAAAAAACTGTTTAAAAACTGCAAAATTGAAGATAGCGATTTTTACCTCCGACAAAGTCGGTTGTACAAAATTAGCACTTCGAATAGGGTCATGTACCATTTTTTTGAAAAAACCAGTAGTTTTTGCGTAAATTGCGATTCAAATTTACAGAAACAAATATTCTCAAAAACCGCTCCAAATTTTTTTCTTTAAATTTTCTACACGTGTGTAATAAGGGACGGTAAATATATAAATAAACTAGTGGTGCTATAGAATGGCACATACTTTCTCGCAATAGTTATTTTTCAAATGCCGATCAGCGGATAAATTATTTGAAGTAAGCCGTTCACCGCTGCCTTTCTTGGTCATGTTTGAAAGACATGTTTTTCGCATGTTGACAATTACCGACTTCCTAATGATAGAACTGATACAATTACGTTTTGACTAAAATATAAGTACTTGGTCCGCATGTCAGTTCCGTGGCGAGGCTGGTTAAAGCACCTTCGGGTTGAGATCTTCAATAGGGGAGATGCCGAGTTCGATCCCCAGATAGGGATTTTAATTTGATGAATGTGATGTTGCAGGAAGAAACATTGAAGAGTGTAGATACTTTACTGAAAATCATTTGAAGTACTTCTACTCACGAATAGAATCAATACAGATAAATAGACAGGCCTTGTCTGTGTTTTCCCTAACTGCATCTTTTAAACAATTTTTCAACTCTGATATTCGATTTCTGAAGCGTATGATATGTCAAATTGACTGTTGTCTAGTACATACCTGTATGAACCAATTTAAGTAAAATTATGAGCATTTTAACGTTAAATTGTAATACAATATAACCAGAAGGCATGCGATGAACTTACATATCCCTAACGGTTTCAAAAATTATTATTACTTTCTCGCCTTACGAATACTTCGTAAGAAGAGAAAGTTATGTAATCGTGCGTCAGAAAACGGGGAATTTGTGCCATAAAAACTCTTATAGCATGGGGTCTGGTAACGAAAAAGTGGATAAAACCTGTTGCTAAATTTAGAAAAAAAAGCCTCTTATCTCGTGGTGTAGTTGTCAAAGAATACAAAAAAACTTTAACAATTTCACAAAACTCTTGCACTGTTGCGAAAATACAAAATTAAAGGCACACACTGACCAAGCGATGCTACCTGACTAACACAGCAAGAAAAACCAAATTAATGTAACATTGCAGAAAGTATTGAAAGGTTACGAGGCACACATGGCTGGATTTTCCCACCCAGTCCACTCTCACAGCGCCACAGCTTCTCCCAAATTACACAGCTGTCTAGGAGAGGGTCTCAAATGCAGATATCAAGAAAATGCCTTTCACCACCGTGGATGCTTCACGCTCGAGGTCCACCATTTCCCCTTCCGCTTGGTCCACACTCCACCAGCCATCTCTCCCGCTGTCCACCCAGGCTCTGGCCTCGCCCCGGGTTCAGACCCCGGGCAGGGCGCAGGGGGGGCGGGCAGCCGGCTAGCAGGCGGAGGGGCGGACGTAGGCGGGGGGAGATACGGGCGGCGACGGCGTGATGGTGGTGGTAGCGGCGGTGACGTCATCGGTGTCGGCGCCGAGGGTAGCTGGTTGCAACTGGCCGGGCGGCGGGAGAACCGCCACACGCATCGAGGCGCGGGGAAACAATGATCAATTAACGTCTTAATTCAATCATTAATTGATTGATTTTTTTAAGTGGGACGCGCGAACTTTGGAGTTGGCGCCCCCATGACACCCTGGTGTGGCATGGAACTCCCATAATTTAGCGGGAAGTACCACAAAGAGTGCCCAAGTCGCAGGAACTTGTCCGCGCCGACCAAAATGTGCTAACAGTAGTCAAAATTCATTCAGAACGCATGCGATGAACTTCCAATCCCTAATCCGAAATCATTATTACTTTCTAGCCTTACGAATACTTCGTAAAGCTGTTCACCGCTGCCTTTCTTGGTCATGTGTGAAAGACATGTTTTTCGCATGTTGACAATTACCGGCTCCTAATGATAAAACCGATACAATTACGTTTTGACTAAAATATAAGTAATTGCGATAAATGTACTGGAAAGGTCTGTATATATGTGTTCACATTTTTAACTTTTAACCATTTTTTACTTCTCTTCTTGGATTTTTAAAGCGTATGTACCATTGTATCAATTGTTTCTTTATCATGCATTTACCATTTTATAGGTCGGTTCTATTCTTTCATGGCTCTGTTTGACACAGGCGGTGTTGGTGTGGCGTAGTGGTATAAGTGCCGGTTCGTTGACTTTGAGTATCGGATGTCGGGTCTCGGTACGGAAAACGTTTGCTGGTATAATACACTTTTGCTGGTTTATGAAGTAGTGCAATATGGACCTATAGAAGCAGAGCGAGAAAGTATGTGCATTGGAAACACCACTAGTTATTATTATTGTTTTATATTAGTGTAGCTGTGTGATATCTTATTTGTATTGCGTAAAGAGCGGGAAAGCCGCGAGAGGTAGTAGCAGCGCCACCGAGTTACTGGGGTTCACTTGTAAAGCTTTTTATTGAATCTCGAGATGTGCATTAAAATAACGAAAGTGTGGGAACGCAAAATGATGGGTGATGGTGAAGGTGATGTGGAATGCAAGGCAAACAAAACGAGAGAAAACACACGGCGATTATATTTTTTTCCCCAAGCAATTCCACATGAAAGGGCTCAAAATTGTGAGTGTCCAAATTCACGAATCCCTTAACTACGCTCTGTTAAGTCACGGAGGATAAGCAGTTCGAGACATTGCTTCCTGGACTGGTGACCGTCTGGGAACCTCGGTTACTAACGGCGCCGAGCTCCTGGCCGAAGAGATAAAAGGCAATGACTGACGATGATTGACTAGATTGCCGCAAGGGGATTGCCGCAAATGTCAACGTCAGTAGGTGACTACAATAGAAAGTTGCTACGAATTGTAACAGAACTTTAAAAAATTGAACCTTGATGCCCAGATGTAGAAGTTGAGCAGCCCATCTTCCTGCAGGGTCAACTCACAGCGCAGGAAGAGACTAGGAGCGGCGAAGGTGGGTGCGCAGCAGTGGTGTAGAGTGACTCGTTTGGGGATGCTCAACATTAACGCGAACTGCTCTTTAATGTTCTCTAGAATCTATGTTATGGAAACTAATGTTACAATACTTAGCAGATTTATATCAGGAGACTTGTTAAAAGCAAATTATGCAATGGCTCAGCTTTAATTCTCATGTGCAATTGGTAATGAGATAACTTATGAATTTATACATTTGAAACCAAAATTATATTTAATATTTTTAAGTAAGAATTCAACTTCTTAGATTCTAATTAGGAGTTGGTTCGCAAGCACCATTTCTACTGTTTGTGCTCATCACCAAGCACAGAAGCAGAGAATCACGGGGTAGAAAGAAAAATATTTTACTGACAACCTCGAATGTGCTCGAGTACAAACAATCAAATTGCTCATAAGCCTCTTTCCTCAGTCGTATGCCAGCGTACGATACTCGGGGATCTACGGAACAGGAGTGAAGAGGGGAGAGAGGAACCTCGCTCTCTGCGCATGCGTCATTCCCCGTCGCGGACTCGCGGCAGACGCTAGAAGCATTTTAGCGTCCAAGCAATCAGAGGCCAGCTTGTAACAACGAATCATAGAAAATAACTTTTACAATTAATACAAAGCGTGTTTTGCTCACTTGCAAAATTGCCAATACGTTTTTTTTTAGTTTTTTGGATGTATTCTGGTATCTAATCTATGATATATTTATGTATACTTCACATTGCTTTTAGCCTGTAGGGTATACTTCATTAATATATTGAAACGAATTGTTATCACTCACGTGATAACAATGCGTTCTAGCGCATGTTAATAATTTGAATTGCGCGGCAGCGGCCAGAGCACCACGGAGTCGGGTGCGAGGAACCGGAGTCGGTTCGCGAGAAGCACCACAGCGGCCACGAGACGCGACAGTGGCGGAAAAAAGTTCATAGAGTACGGACGTGCGAATGGTGGCGGCAAGTTAATCAGCGGAATGAAGACGGGTGAGGCGATGCGGACTGTTAATCGGAGAGAGGAATGCACGTAAGTGTTGCGCCACAGAACTGGGAAGGTGTTGGTTAAGGAAATTGAGTGACGAATGTGGAAGTGCAGTTTAAGGAGTGAAACAAGACGAAGCGGCCATAAGATCGTAGTGGAGTATAGCCTGCAGTGAATGATATCCACGTGGTGTGAACGGAATTAGGAGAAGAAACGGAACAGTACATATCCGCAATCGACCTGACTAATGGTAAATTAGATGAACAGTTGACGATAATTACTGCCGAAGTTAAAATCCGTAGGCGAATGCAGTAGCAACGTTTTAAGAAACGTTAGAAGTACAACGACCGAGAGTGGGGTGAGAGCAGGCCACGGTGGCGGAGGGGCCTCCGGTCTCCCGAACGCGGCCGAAGGCAACGAATATCCCGAATGGCCCGGCGGCGGCGACGACGCGTCGAACAGGCAGCGGATGAAACAAGCGCCCAGGGCGGCAGCACCGGACTCCCTCCCCTTCTCCGGCTCCCCGCGGTAAGAGGCCAGAACGCAGCAGTGCGGCGCCCGGCGCCGGCTCGCTAGCAGAGGAGTGAGCGGATGGAGGACGCTATTCAGGTTGGAGTGTCACGGGTAGAACGGCGGGAAGGGTAGGGAGGGAAAAATAGTTAGCCCTTGGAGAGCGTTGATTTTGTATCGAGGTTTTTTTTTCCAAATATAGTTAAGCATAGGATAGGGAACAGAATGAATGTTAACGTAAACGTTAAAGGCCACCCATTTGTAAATAATTATTTGTGTAAAAAAAGGAAAATTCTATTAATCACAATTTCCAGTGTACGCATGATTAAAGCCGGAGCCCATTCCCGGATACGAATCCCTGTCCCTTATATCTCTATTTCTCTCTTCTTAATTTTGTGCAGAGTCTATCCACGACTCGTCTCAATATATATATATATATATATAATATATATATATATATATATATATATATATAATAGAGGTACGCACGGTGGGAGGTGGCACGTTGCCTCGGCCATTACTTCGCTAAATGCATGGCATATCTCTGTATATATTAATACAATCACATATTTTGGTCATTCACCACGCGCGCCCGTAAGTACGCACATGCATCCTCACACGCTATCCGCCCCGCCGAGCGGCCGCAGTGGTCTGTACTTACTTTATAAAGAGCATTTCTCCGCCGTGTCCGCCATTACCTTTGCTGCCGCCGGCCTCACGCCGGTCACATGGGGAAGTTATCTCTCCATAATTTCACACGTGCACATATTCATTAAACGAAACTCACTGTCTTGGTACATCACAATAGTTTAAACACAATGTACTATCATTCAACCACTGTTTTATTTTTTTATAATGCGAGTATATGCTCTTTTAGCGGAGCGTACACGAGCACGACCAACTCACGTCCCACACTCCTACCAACATTCTAGCTTTGCGCAGTGGCAATATCGTAACCCAATGAAGTTTATCTGAGGTGCGATTATTGCTACTTGGAAACTTTTCCCAAGATTGCCAATACAGTATTTAGGATTCTTTGATTAATATTTTACGTGGGGATGCTCAGCATCTTAATATCCACTGGACTGTGTAGGGCGAACAGAGGCGGTGAAAGTCGAGGGGATGGACAATGGCCGAAGGAGCGAATACTGGGGAGGCGGAGACCGTAATTCTCCTGTTCGTGTGAGGGAGCAGCGTGGGTGACAGGTGGTGTGTGAGTGTGGGTGAGGGGCAACGGGTGACGACAATGCAGGGAGAGAGAGAGAGAGAGAGAGACGGGATGGGGAGGCGCGTATCCTAGCGCTGTGGTATCCGGCATAAGCTGCGGCGAGCGGCTAAGCCCAATTTAATTACAGATAAGAATGGCGAGTCGTGATAGAGGCTTATGTAAATACGCACGGGCCGCTCCCTGCGGCGTCGACCAGCCCGCGCCCGCCCTCGGCGCTCGCCTCCCGCTCAGCGCCAGGGACACCCGGCTCAGCCCAGAGTTTCCCTTATTCTGCTGGACGCACCGGCTAGTCGCATTTGTTGTGGGTTCCCCAATGATGACAATTTACTACCTTATAAACAGCAGTACATTATGTAACGATGGATATTAATACACGAGTGTGATATTACGATACGGGCGAGTATCGTAAACTTCACACGAGTGTATTAATACCCATTACACCGAGTTTCATGCAGTACTTTTTCTACGACTTTTATAATTTAAACTTTAGCAATGAATAGTTTCGTGGCAGTTGATTCAGCCAAGGCCACCTTGCGGATAGCTACCTAAATCTACCCTTGCATGCTGCCGCAGGTGGCTGCGCTAGTCAAATAGGATCAAGTGAAACTACGATCCACTTTATTTTAAATAATATTCCATGAGAAAATACTAATAATAAAATATATTAAAACTGAAAAGCATAATATAATATCAAATGCAATTTTAATGTAGACAATCGAACGAAACATTTCTAAAACGATTCTCAACGATTAATTAAGAGTCAATATTTGGTTTGTAAAATTCTCTGTGATTGGTCAGGAACCTGTATCATTATGAAAAACTGTATCAAAATGGATACCATTATGAAACTGGATGCAGCCTTCAAATGGACAGTGGGATAGAAAAACACTCATTTAAACACCGATACATCAGAAGCTCGCACGGATGGACGCTCAGCGTAGAACGTGAGGTCTATGACTTTTTTCAGTAACTTTAGAGAATAGTGTATTTACCAGCCTCTCACACATCTATAGAAATCATAACCTCCACGTGATGTCTCCTGAGAAACGCTAGTCGGCTGGAATGCACTTCTCATAAAGATGTGACTATGAACGAAAACAAGGAAGTAAGTTTCGGAAGGGGAAGGGGCACAGGTAAATTTCCCTTCTCTGCCGGGACTGGGAACGTGTATTTTTCCTTTCACATTCTGAAGATTCCCTTCACATTATTAAGACCAGGACCAAATCCATCTCAAACCCCTCAGCGGCCAATGAAACGTCTAACGGTACTTTTACCGCAAATAAAATACCTTTTGCTTCCCGTGGTTTCCTAGCAACATATTGTCTTCTTTTTCTTCTCTATAATGTAAATGTAAGTAATGTAAATGTATAATGTGATAATGTATAATGTAATAATAAATGTCTGGATTTACACACTTTGTTATTCCTCTGGCCTAGAGAATTACAAAACTGAGGGTTATCACTTTTTTGCTGATCCAATTAAATGCGTGTTAACACCAATGGTATTATATTACGAAGCTTGGTTTTAAAGTAAGTTCCATTTCGAAGAAAACTTTTTCAAAACAAAATTTATTTTTATTTGAAAGAGCATTTCTTAAACTATATTTCCAAATAGTTGGTTACCATTGTTCAAATATTTTTTTACAGTTGGAAACCAACTTTTCTTAGCCATCTTGATAGAAGGTTACCTCTAATGAAGACAGCCACTTCTGAACATCGTTTTTGTACGCAAAAATGTTAGGTTATATGAAATTCTCCGCCAAATTGTAGAGATTTTCAGTGAAAATGTAACTAGTGATGGAATGGTAAGAAAGTAAGTTAGACAATTCAGTGACAGATGTTCCAATTTTCATGAATCTCGGAGTGGGCTGTCTTTGTTGTTGTTCGAACAAGTTACTATATGCATATTTTATTTTATTCTCTTTATTTGTATTGAAGCACTTCGCACCTCGCGAGCTCTTTCCAATGCCTGTGTTGCAATTCCTGTTTAACGGAAGAACATGTCACAACACGTTTCCTCAGCGCAACGCAGCTGCAACGCTTAAATTCTCGGGATCCGACCTCCCTCCGCTTTTCTCAGAACTGCACGTCAAACTGGCACGTGTTAGCCGTTATATCCAGCTTATAATATATAAAAAATTTTAAGATTCCCCTGTCAGTCACATTTGATGGCATAATTCTTACAATTAAAAATCATCCCTGTTTCATATATTTTATCTTCAATTCCTTTTCCCTTTCAGAATAATCGTAAATACATCATTTTTGTTACGTTAATTCTGATTGAACAGCGCCCAGTATGCGCGCGAAAGGCCGCACATGGCTCATTCTCTAATTTGCGAACGAGCCGAGGCGCAGTCAGTTGTGATCTGAGCTCCACGCTGCACGCTCCAAGCCGCCCAGCGCGTGTTCTTTCTTTTGTGAGGCAACCATGCCATTGTGCTAGTGATACTAGTTCAGTATGTGCTCTCAGTTTTTCTTATGTTCAATCACGCTGCCCACGCACGTGTTTTTCTCTCATGCGAGGCAATTCATGCCTTAGCGAACTATAAGCCATGCTTATGATACCGGTTCTTGCTGTGCCAAGTAATTACAAGGTGTACTCACAGCAGCTACGCTGCATATGTGCTATCATTTCAACATTCTAGAAAATGTACTCGTATCAGTGCGAACGCTGTAATGTTCTGGCAACATCAATTAACATTGCCTTAACATTTAACCTGCAAACTATGAGCCATGCTCATATTCATAATGTGTTTGCCTCAACGCTGTGACAGTGCGCGTCGGTGCGAACAAGTTGGTTGCTACTCAGTTGGCGACAATGCATCATGCGAGTTCGTTCAGTGTCGTCTCGCTCAACAACTGTTCCTGTTAATGTACTTGCCACCAGTGTCCACTGCGCTCTGCCTTACGTCATCAGATGTGGGTGACGTCATCCAACGCAGTCCAGCTCACAGCAGCGCCTTCTCTCAAGACAAACAATATGATTTTGTATCTATGTTTCTTTTTCAGTCCATTCATTCAATATGTTCAGTGTACTTGCAATTAACGCATACTTCACCGTGCTTTCATATACAATAGCACGCCTGTAAATTATTCAGCTTAATTATATCTTTTGTTAAATAAATGTGTTGTGTTTCACTGAAGCATTTGGTGACAGGCAACTTTCCTGCCTTGAGAATTCTAAATCGGAAAGTGGTCCTTCACAAGCTATTGCAGGATTTGTTAAAAGAGAGGAAAATTCAACACGTCCACTTGTTCAGCCTCCCTTCTTACAGTTGTCAATGATGTTTTCGTTGAAAAAGTGAATGAAAAATTTGTGAAAACAGTTGGTTCACTGTAAGAATGGTTTACGATGAGAGATTTCACAAATCGCAGCTCTGTTTTGGCAAAAAACGATGATCAGAAGTGTGTCTTCACTGGCAGCATCTTTCAATGAAGAGGGCATGGAAAAGTTGGTTTCCCGCTATGACAAATATCTGAACAATGGTGACAACTATGTAGAAAAATGGTTTTAGAAATCCTCTTTCATGTAAAAACCAATTTTGTTTTGAAAAATAATTTTTTATGATTTTTTTGAAAGCGGCACTTACTTTAAAACATGCCTCGTCTTACTTAGTATTATCGATATTAGACTTCTCTAAAGCACACACAGCTTCATTTTAATTGCGTTAATTACTTACCTGTTAAACAATTAACTGTTACCTAGTAATTAACTCTTAAACAATTAGCTATTAAATGGCTATAAATTAATTAGCTGTTAAATAATTTTATAAGCTTGTAACACACAGTTGTATTTTTAAACGATGCTCTCAGAATAGCTATGTAATACCCAATCATTTTAATTTTAAAAATATTACTTGACATTTGTTCATTTACTTGAGTGTTCCATGTATTAAAAGCGAGCTAAAATCGAATTCAATCCTAAGATTTTATATTTTGTGGTGAATTTTGTAGGATACGCAGCGTTAATCTCGTCTCCTCTTTTTCCATTTTGATTGATTTTTGAGACTTAAATTGCCGGATTACATTCGATGTGAAACGTACAGAAAAATGTGGGAAATGTGTGCGTTGGAACGTTTCTACCGCAGCACTTCACTCAGCCACCCATTTTGTGACCTTCGGTTCATATCTGAGAAGTTTACCTCGGTGGGCTAAGCAAGTTTTGAAAGCACATAAAGTGTGGGCTTTTCGTTGACTATAAACGACAAAACCCGAATGCATGAGATTACTACTTGGAGCCACTCACGACAGCTTTCAGACGATTTAGTGCTCATAAGGAAAGGATAGAAACGCACACTTTTGAGACCGTAGCTGGAACCAGCAGCGAACTGGACGTTATAGCAGTTTCTTAGGGGAGGGAAGGGTCTTTTCAAGGAGAGTCTTTTTAAAAAAAATCAGTAGCAAAATTATGTATTATTAGAGAAATTTTGAACTCTGTCTCATTAGGGATACAGAAAAAGTGCAATATTAGTGAGCATTAGGTTTCATTACGTATCACTCAAGAAAGGAATGGCCACTGCATAACTATAAAGACAACTGAGATATATCATTACTCACTCTTCCCTAAATTCTAAAAATATTTCATATTTTATCCTCCATCTCTATTATTTAGTTTCCTCAAACTCCTTCAAGTGCAAGTTCAATGCTGGAATCTGTACTTCTTCCAGTACTCGCCGAATCGATGATAGTGGCCGAATACAAATTCTGTAGCTCCCTTCCCTAATTAGACGTTTCCGTGGATTCATCAGATAATTTTCACAATAATAATATTAAAATATAAGATTGTAAGTTTGCAGTCAAATTGTACCTTTCGCTATTTTACGTACATTTCATTAAAGGCCATATGAAGAATAAAATATGTACACACAATTATATTCAGAAATTATGCAGAGATGAAAAGGACAGCGGAAGACAGAATGCCATGCCGGCAGCGACAAGACACTTTTTGGCCTTTAGGATGATGATGATTGACACAATTATGTAAAAAATAAATGCAGTTTTTTAGTCTCATCGATGGAGTACGTCCGTTCATGACCGTTTGGAAGTATATCGCCACATCAGGCAAACGTAACTGGAATGTGCTGTATGAAGAAGCTGTAAATGAAGGATCAGGTCCTTTTCGGAATCGCGTCGACCCACTGTGTGGTGACACTGCCCGCTGCCTTATCTGCGTGGGAGACAAAGCTGTTTCTGTTCGGCCTCTGCACAAGGCTCAGGGGCGAGGGCCTGCGGGGCTTTTGTGGCGCAAAAACGACGAAAGGGAAGAAGGAGGCGGTGGCGGAGGAAGTGGACATGTAGGCAGAGGTGGTGGCGGGGGGCGGGGACAGTGGGAGAGGCGGTGGCGAAGGAGTTCGTGAAGACGGTTGAGGAGGCAGAGGCGAGGGCAGAGGCGGCGGTGGAGACGGAGGAGGGAGTGAAGGTGAAGGTGAAGGTGGAGTTGGGGGCAGTGTCGATAGTAGTAGCGTGGCGATGGTAGTAGCGGAGGAGATGGTAGTGGCGGCGGAGTCGGAGGCAGTGGCGAAGGTGTTGGTGGAGACGGTGGAGGAGGCAGAGATGAGCCCGATAGCGAGGGTGGAGGCGGGGGCAAGAGGTGTATGTGAAGGTGAAGGTGGAGTTGGAGACAGTGGCGATGGTAGTGGCGGTGTCTGTGACAACGACATCTCTGACGGCGGTGACTATGAATGTGTAGGCGCGGAGGCGGAGGTGGAAGCAGTGGTGGTGTGGTGGAAGGCAGTGGGCGGTGACGAAGGTGGTTGGCGTAGACGATGGAGGAGGTAGAGACGAGTGCGTTGACGACGGGGAGATAGGGTGGAGGTGGAGGCAGCGGCGGAGGCTTTGGTGGAGGCAGCGGCGGAGGCTTTGGTGGAGACAGTGGAGAAGGCAGTGGCGATAGCGGAGGCGGAAGCGTTGGTTGAGGCGGAGCAAGCGGAGGCATGGGCGGAGGCGGAAGCGAGAGCAGGGCGGAGTGAGGCGGTGACGGAGGCGTTTGCGAAGGCGGTGGAGGAAGCGGGGGGCAGTGGCAAATTCTTTAGTGGAGACAGTGGAGGAGGTAGAGGCGAGGGCGATGGCGGAGGCGGAAGCGGAGGCGTTGGCGAAGGCGTGGAGGAAGCGGAGACAGTGGCGAAGCTTTAGTGGAAACAGCGGGGGAGGAGGTAGAGCGAAGACGGGTGCGGAGTCGAGGTGGAGGCCGTGGAGGAAGCGGGGCGAGGGCGTGGCGGATGGCTCCCAGAGTAGGGCGGATTCCTTCACGAGCAGATCATCTGCTGCCGCAGCTTCGCTCTCCGCGACTGGTCCGACCCGTCCGGCCTCCGCGCGGACCTGAATGCGAGCGCCTGCCAGGCCTTATCATTGTGCAAATCTTCCGAAAGCGAACGTTACGAACAATTGGAAAAGTTGGGAAAACCAGCATTTCAACTAATGACTAATTGGATTTTGTGGTACAAAATATGTGATGCCCAAAACTAAAAGGGACTATTTGTCTCATATGAATGTTTTGTGTGACGCAAGAAACCAAAAAATGTTATTTCTTTTTTCATTGTATCTAGTTTTGTAAAGAACATTACAAAAAAATATTGTAGGCTAATTTCATTTCTTAAATAATAATTTTTAATAACATCGTACTTTTTAATTTACGAAAGTTTAAACGCGTTTTTTTAAAACTCCTTTTCCGATAACATTCATTCAAACTACGGTAACTTTGCCAAATGTTCATATATTTTGAAAGATTTTAATTAAACCGAGAGATTATAAGACCAATTGTTACGAATTCATTGTTTATAATTTGTCATAAATAAGTCAATTTTGAAATTTTACGACATACGGTTCCTTTGAGTCTTTCGCATTAATAAAAGGGGGCATAGAAACCAAGCTTGAGGTTATTGGGGATATTACAAACACAGTGTATTTTTATCAAAAATGCAGTGTTGAATTTCGAAAAATGTCTTTAAGAATTATCCAACTGAAATCTGTTTTTGATATTTTTCTTTTGTTCGAATTAATTTTACAGATGAAAAATAAGTTATTCTTTATTACAATTATTAATTTTTATTTAATAAAACATATGCGTTGAAAATATATTTTATAAATATTCCATATTTACGCGGTTTCCGCAGACGAAGAAAATTTGCCGAGAGTTCCCCATAGGCTCTTCATAGGGAAATAGGAGAAGCTTAAGATAAAAGGAGGAGGATGAAGACGATTGGAGAAACTTGTTGTAGAATTCAGAGAGCGAATAATGGAAAGAAAGTTAATTTTGAATACGAAAGAGAAAAGTAAATTTTTGTCAACTATTTCATGTTTTAATTTTCTCGTTTTCCTTATCTTTAGCCATATCGCATTAGATGTGATTAAACCTCTATCTAGTCCTTCAATTTGTTGGATTAAAACATAATCTTTCTTTCTTAAAAATTTCTTTAACAAGTCAAGTTGCATAATCTCACTGAGTAGTTGGCTGTTATTAACACTGTTAAACACTAATATGTAAAAAATGTCAGAGAAGATTCTTGGAACTAATAGGAAGTAATTCTATTTATAATTTTTCAAACTTAACCATAGTGTATATAAATGTATAAATAGAGGAAGTCTGGAAAAAAGGCCGTAGAAGTTTATCTCTCAACAATCATTCGCGCCGGGTCTATGCTTCAAATAAAGTCGAGGTCAAAGTAGTGGTGCTAAAATAGGACGCACTTCCTCTTCCGCATTTTCACTCAAAATTACGCAAAAGGTACTCAAATTTTCGAAAAACTGTACATTGCCTCATTTTAAAATTTATCTTTAAGAAATCAATTGTATTGAAGGAAAAATCTGTTTTTTAATATTTTAGTTGTAGGAATACTCCGAAAAAGTTTAAACGTTTGAAATTTGGGAAAAATTAGGGTTTTCAACGAAAATGAGACCTACGTCATCCTCTTAAATGACCTTCACACTATCCAACAAAAAAATTAGTCAAAAACAATGGAGACATTTTTTGAAAATTTGGAAAATGTTCCAGGGGCTTCTGTAAAGCACCCCTCAAAATTAAAATTTCGATTTTAAATTAAGGAGGCGGCGACATCAGTGAGATTGTTTGGGGAATATAAATTTAGGAGGAAATTGGCTGAACAGTTTAGCCACTAGCGTTGTTCACGAAGACGGAGCGGACGTTACTGACGTTTGCTGTCACTTCAATGTTTTGATAAAAGGGACCCACCAAACATGAATTCTGGCTACACCACGTGTTAGAGGATTTTTTTTCTGAATCTAGCAATGGTATTTATCTACTCTTTCGTTACCAGGCCCTGTAATAAGAGTTTTTCTGCTGAAAATTCGCCGTTTTTTCGCGCAACATTACGTCACTTTCTCTCTATTCCATAGTTGGAAAGTAAAATAGAGGCCCGGAAGACTGCCGTATGTCCGCGTCCCGTCATATACGCCCATGGAGTGCGCACACTGTATTTTCCACCTGCCCTTTGATCGGTGCCGCCGTGGGTTGGACTACCCGCTGACGCCCCCGGCTGCGTGTCTGCCCAGCCCCTCCCACTTCCATTCTCACTCTCACTCCCACTCTCACATCCACTTCTTCCCCTACCTACTCTACCCCGCGGTTTTACATTCAGTTATTTATGCGCTGGCATTTTTCACATTGAGTAAGATAGGAAGGGCTAAAACGAGCTCTCCCTCGGTCGCTCGCCCCAGAGCTTGAGCGGGCGGCCGCAGGCATTTGTTCCCGTCTTTTCGCTCTTCGGCGCCTTTCTCTTCTTTTACTCTTTGCCGAGATCCCCCAACCAGCAGGCTTTCTCGACCAGAACGAATAACCAAGCAGTTAATAATGTTTTCTCTCTAAGGATTTATCTGATACTTGAATATACATATCCTAAGTCTTTCATTTGCTGCTTGTGGATTGCACAACTTATTTTCTTTAATGTCTTTATTTTTCCTTTTAATCTCTCTGTTATCTTAAACAACTGTGTTTTCTAAATTCAGAATTGGTTTACGAAAATCCCTCGAAGTAACTTTTTTAAAGAAATTAGAAATTATCCTGATATTATTTCACACGTTCATTTATTTTTTATAACACATGGCTTCATTTTAGATTTTGTCTTAAGTATCCTTTATTTTCTTTTTATCATTGTTTGAAAAAGCTAACGTATACTTTCCATTTTAGCGTGTTGTCGTTTTCAAAACTTTTAGTTTTTTATCACGGATTCATCAGTAATGATTTGTATTTTCCCTTCTTTTTGAACTTTACAAAAACTTGAATGGAATTTTAAAGATTTCGTTTTGTTGCAACAATAACCAGACGAACTCAACAATGAAAGGCAAAGTGCCTTAGTTGTATAGAGTCTCTCAGACTGGTAACTCACAAGGAATAATAGGTATGGCATAATCCCCACATATTTCCTTGAGTCATTGCTAGATGCGAAGGCTTTGGGAGTTTATTTTGACGACAGCACTATTATGTCAAACATGTAGCTCGTTTTTCGATGCGAAATAGTTTTTATTACACGGGAGTGCATATTTCTGTTATGAGAGTTTGTTAACAACGCTCATTGCTATAGATTATTCTGAATACAATTAATGTTGGCAAAGGAGTGGGGGTATGTATTCCGAGGCTCAAGAAAACAGGTGTATGACAGCTATCACATTCATAGAATCGCTGTAATAATTTCAAGTGGATGTCTTTCAGATTATATCTTAATTGTTATATTGATGGAAATCACAAAGCAAAAATCTGAATTTGTAATCTTTTGTAAAATTTATGTAACATTTTCTAAATTTCAGTGTTTTCTTAATAAAATAGTATACACTTATTTAACATAGTTGTGGTCCGTTTGTGGTATATTTCAAAAGAGCTGTCATTTTGATTACGACCCTGTTTAGGGAGACGTGAAATATTGTCTAAATTTTTGCTTTGTGTGTTTACATCATTGGGTCATATCTTTTGAACGAATTCATCTACAAGGCTGATGTTGTCACTGAGTACTAGATGAAAGTTAATTATTTGATGTTGCACTCACTGATAAAGTTTATTTCCTAAGATATTATGCGGCAAGTATATTTCTTTACTTGTTACCACGACGAGGTGAGTGGTTTGTAGACGGATTAACGTCGACGCTGATGTCTGCAAAATGACATTTTATAGCAAACTTACCTCATTACTCTAAAACTTTTCAAGGCATAATTTTCAGTTTTACAGGCAAAGCTAACCACAATAGTAAATATATATGGCAGAGAAATAAGTTTAGTATAAATAAAAAAATTAATAAAAAATAGTTTTCTTTATTTCGGAAAAAGTGTATAAAAATAAAGAAAAAGAAGTTAACTATTTCTTAAGATTCCTGTAAATAAAAAACCAACGATCCAAAACACACAAATCTCATCACAATTACTTAAAGCAATTGCACCAAGATGCTTCTTAAGCACTAACTTAAATATTTTCTGAGATAATGATCCACACTCGAAGCCAAATTAATACGGGAGGGATGAGATGTGTATTGAATGGATCTATTTAAATGACGATAGTTTAAAAGATAATTTACATAAAACTGTATGTTTACTGGTATTATCAAATTGCCATAGTTTTGAATAAAACGTCAAGTGAGACAAAGTCTAAAAATGTGCAGATAATTGTAGATGTAGCCATTGGGCGTTAAAGAACAAGCAGTTTTCCACCCATAAAAATTTAACCGCCCATTGCGGAGACCCGTCTTGGTGGGGCCGAGGGTTGTTCTAGAAACGTGATTTCCCGAGACCGGTACAAAGATAAGCGCTCATAGAGGGAAAATTTGCCGCTTTTATTTGGAAGCGTAACCTTTCTGCCTTCTGCGCGCACGTGCTTGGCGTCGAGTGCGCCGAAGCGACGGGGCGAGGCCGTTCGCCCCGGCCCGCACACGCACTCGCACGCACACTGGTAACCGCGTAGGCGATCGCCGCTGCCTCTCATATGCGATTTTTGGTGTACGTTTTCGTTTTATTGATTATTAGTGATTGCCGCTAGCTCTCATATGCGACTTTGGCGTACTTTTTCGTTTTAATTGATTATTAGTGATTGCCACTAGCTCTCATATGCGACTTTGGCGTACGTTTTCGTTTTATTGATTATTAGTGATTGCCACTAGCTCTCATATGCGACTTTGGCGTACTTTTTCGTTTTATTGATTATTAGTGATTGCCACTAGCTCTCATAAGCGCCTTTGGCGTACGTTTTCGTTTTATTGATTATTAGTGATCGCCGCTAGCTCTCATAAGCGCCTTTGGCGTACGTTTTCGTTTTATTGATTATTAGTGATTGCCGCTGCCTCTCATATGCGATTTTGGTGTACGTTTTCGTTTATTGATTATTAGTGATTGCCGCTAGCTCTCATATGCGACTTTGGCGTACTTTTCGTTTTATTGATTATTAGTGATTGCCGCTAGCTCTCATAAGCGCAATTTGCGTACGTTTTCGTTTTATTGATTATTAGTGATTGCCACTAGCTCTCATATGCGACTTTGGCGTACGTTTTCGTTTTATTGATTATTAGTGATTGCCGCTAGCTCTCATATGCGACTTTGGCGTACTTTTTCGTTTTATTGATTATTAGTGATTGCCGCTAGCTCTCATAAGCGCCTTTGGCGTACGTTTTCGTTTTATTGATTATTAGTGATTGCCACTAGCTCTCATATGCGACTTTGGCGTACGTTTTCGTTTTATTGATTATTAGTGATTGCCGCTAGCTCTCATATGCGACTTTGGCGTACGTTTTCGATTGATTGATTATTAGTGATTGCCGCTAACATCTCATATGCGACTTTGGCGTACGTTATTGATTGATTGCCGCTAACTCTCATAAGCGACTTTGGCGTACGTTTTCGTTTTATTGATTATTAGTGATTGCCGCTAGCTCTCATATGCGACTTTGTCGTACGTTTTCGATTGATTGATTATTAGTGATTGCCGCTAGCTCTCATGTGCGACTTTGGCGTACGTTATTGATTGATTGCCGCTAGCTCTCATAAGCGACTTTGCGTACGTTTTCGTTTCAATTGATTATTAGTGATTGCCGCTAGCTCTCATAAGCGACTTTGGCGTACGTTTTCGTTTATTGATTATTAGTGATTGCCGCTAGCTCTCATAAGCGGCTTTGGCGTACGTTTTCGTTTTATTGATAATTAGTGATTGCTGCTAGCTCTTATATTGCAACTTTGGCGTACGTTTTCTATCGATTATTGTTAGTGATTCCGGGCGCGTCAACTACTGTTTTCATTAGTCCTGTAAGAGTAGAGCATGTTCTTTTCAACGGCAGGTGGCTATGATCTTCCCCCAATGGATGGCGAGATCCGGCGCCTTGAGCTATTTGCTTTTTGTGGAACTTACAAAACACCCGTCCTCTAAATGTCTATCGTAAGGAAGTCTTCGAATTGTCAGCAATTGCAAATAGCCCAGAATTTCATCTGGTAGCCTATAGGGTTCCCTTTAAATTCGCTTCGCAGACCCCTTGAGGACGTGGATCTCACTTTGGAAACCTACTGCTTTATCTAAAAGAAATTTGAAAATAAATAAATAATTGAGAGTAATATTTTGAAAAAAAAAATTAAATGAAAACTTCAGTTTGAAAAATTAAATGATTCCAGACTGTAATAAATTATTAATATGGAAGATAAATTTAAAACTGATGTTTTTGACTGGTTTCCTTTATCATTCCTAATTAAATTGAGCTATAAAATGATCTAGACCGTAGAGAATACGTAAACAGTTTCCCAGACTTATAATATTATTTTCAAACCCAGATAAAAATTGAACATTCACGAAATGTCAACCTTTCTCTACAAGGTAACGCCGTACTTCAGCCATTTCTCGATTAAAGCTTTGCATCTATTTAATTTTTCTTCCACGTAATTTTCTACATTCAATGCAGTCTATGCCGAATTTTATGAATGCTACTTTTTAAGAAGAGACAAATTGACAAAGAGACGACTTAGTTTTAACCTCCCTGCAGTTTGATAATTTTTTGGGGAGGGGATTTGCGACTTTATTTCATTATTCTTTGTTATTCTCATGGAATTGAAGTTATGTAATACCGCTGTAACAGTAATTTTGCAGTAGTGAGAATGTTACAAATATTGTTAAATCTGTGTCATATTTTACAACTAAGCTTCCATTTTAACTGCCACATGAAAGTGCTTCTAATTTAAAAAGTAAAAAAAATTAATCTAAAATATTTCTTTTGGTTACAGGTGAGTGCTGTTGGAAGTTATTACTAAACATTTGCACCAGTGACCGGTAAGTGCGAAGAATTGCTTTTCTTACAGCATCATTCTAAGAACTGTAGTCCAATAATTTACAAATGCTTGTATTAGATCCACAATCTCATTACATATAATACAAAATCCTTCATGGGACGGCGTGCAACATTCTTATTAAATAAGCAGCAGGACACGCGGCGGTTTCGTAATAACTTGAGGCGCTCGGCGTGACTCAGATACATCATAATAAAATGAATAAAAAAACCGTCTCTTGTTTCTGTAACAAATTCGTATTTATTTTAAAGTTTATAAAAAAAGTATATAAAGAAGAATAAATGATGTAAATTTTCTTCAAACAAACTTTCCAAATTATTGTTTATATAACCAATCAAATATATTTTATGTGTTTGATGATTGATGATCACGTTCTGCCGCAGAGAGATTGCGCGTGCCTGCACAACATCTCTGCATAAGGAGTTGCCTAACAGCCAGGGGAAAATGTCAATGTGTAACTTCGTTATGTGAAATTTCTTATAATGTAGTTGCATTGCATGGCATTTTAGAGTGAGATTGATCAGACGTTTTGTCGGATAGCGATGTCCCCAGGCCTTAGCTTTGTTTTCATTTATTATCCACGCATGAGGTAAGAGAGACCTTTGGCTACCATGTAGTATTCTTCTCGTCGTACCTAGCTTATTTGGCCTGCGAAAGCTTTTGCTTTCGGCACACAACTATAGAAACTGAAATGACTTGGATTAGAAAGCTACAGGAGCTAGTAACAATGCAAAAGTTCGCAGGGGGAGGGAGGGGGTGGGGAGGGGGGAGGGGAGAGAGGGGGTGGGAGGGAGACGGAGGGGTGGGGCAGAGGGTGGGGAGAGGGGAGGGAGGGGTGGGGGAGAGGGAGGGGGGAGAGGGAGAGGGAGGGGGAGATACACAATGTCTGCATTTTTCTTCACTGTGCACTGCGTCTGTTGCTGGCAAGTAGCATTTGAGTGACGTAATGTGTAACGCTCTCGTCGCTTTTTCATTGCACGGCGGAACAATAGCAACTTCGTGTTGAAGTTCTACAGGACATCCTGGACTCCTCACATTGTGATCCCGATTTCAAGAACCGACATCAGGAAGTCGGGGTTACTGTTTCAGGAATCCAGGAATTCTTGTGGGACTTCAATATGAAGTTGCTATTGAAATGTATGTGTGCATGTGTGTGTGTGTGTGCGTGTGTGTTTGTGTGCGTGTGTTACCGTCCTGACTACAGAATATTTCTCGAAATTTTTTGTGCCATTGTGACAGTTTTATATTAATTTTAAAGAAATTTTATTAATGTAATACCTACTATACAAGTACGTTGGCGTAACATTGGCAATTTTTTATTTATAGAACAATTTTGTAGGAAAATAGCAGATCTATTCATAAACAATACTTGAATCAGTTTCACACAAGTAATCCCTTTGGGAGAAAGTATTTTCATAACAGTCAACGGAATATAGAAACAATTTATAATCCACCAAGAAGCACAAAGATCCATCGCGTGTTTTGAATAATGAGTCTTTTTCCCAACGGCTGAATCCGCTCTCATGTACAAGATCTCCTGAAAAAAAGAAGTGCAACAATTAGTCATAATTTTATATTGTAATTAGTTATTGTTTTTAATTTTCTTTTCCCTTTAAAAAATAATAATTGCCTTGAAAATGTCGCTTCACTAATGGCTAAAAATGAATCATTTATAAAAACTAGTGAACCCGTGAGAGATTAAAATGAATGGAATCTGTGAAAAATGCATTAAAAATGACGGAAAAGGTAAAAATGACTTATGAGTCGAGATGACGAAAAATGACACAAAAATTGTTCATTTCCTTTTATCATAACATAAAATGAATTTTTATACTAAACGGCATTTTTTTAAAGTTAAGAAATGACATTTCATTAAAATGCGCCCCCTATTTATGAGTGATTACCGTGGTTCCATACGCTATGCATTTAAGTTTTAGGTATGACTAAACGTCGATAAATTTTAATTACGTACCTAAAACTGTGACAAGTTCACCAGTGCGTACTCCAAAGAATATTCTATTCCTAAATACCCTATTCTCCTCTTTTCCTTTATTTTGGATCATGTCTACTACAGCGTTCATTTCTTCTTCTGACTCGACCGAAGCTAGGTAAGCATTTTCAGTATCACAATTTCTTTCTGCAGAATTCCAGTTGCTATAACTATCGAAAATATCCCATGCCGTCACTCAAATATCCCCATTTGTAGTGACTATTGTTCCAGCCAGGGGCCGCTTTGAAGCCCTTGGGTAGGTCGTTCCCTCTTGGATTCCAAGCCGAGGGCGCAGGGGAACTGGATGGCGGGGGGGCGGCGGCGGGTGGGGGAGACGATGACTCGAACTCGCAGACGAACGACCTCTTGTCTGCACACGAGGCAACCAACAGGAAGCCGTCGCTGTCCATTTGGCCGCAAGCCGGGGCGTCAGGTTCTCCTCGCACCCAGCGCTCGTGCCATGTGAGCGGCAGCGTCTCTCCTGCGGAATAAAACACAAGTGGAATTTAAAAAAGATCGGAACTTTCGGCACCGTACGTTGAACACTGGAGACCGGATTTTTATGTAATTACTTTTTTTTGTTTTCCTGTAGTCAGTTCACAAAACTGGGGTCTTGGCGAATCATGGAAATCTTAACACAGCGGTGCGACAATTGAGCATCAGCATTGAGAATATTATCTTTAGGTGTAGAAAAATAGAGTGTTTCTTAATCTTTAATCCCAACTCCTGCAAGATATTGTCACAGACGTGTACCATTATTGCAGTGGCCATGTAACTCTAAAAAATACCCCCAAAAATTTAATTTTGTAGGCCAAATAATATTTATGTTTAAAAATAATCTATTGTTATTAATGTAATTTCAAATTTTGTGAATTTACATTGATTTTCGTAAATGTTCTAGAAATCTGATATTTCATACACACAGATATATCTGATATATACACACATTTCATACACATTCATACACACAGATATACATCTGATATATATACACACAGGGTGAGTCACGTAACTTTAGCACCTCCTGTAACTTTTGAACGGTTGAAGATATTGCAATGCAGTTTTCACGGAAGTGAATGAGGGAATGGGGCTAATTGATATGTGTATTGATTTCTCTGTTATCACTTGTATTTTACGAGATATTTGAGGTAAGTTTGTTTCTTCAAATGGGACTATACATATTTTTTCAGTCTATCATGACAAGCGTAAAACGACAAATCCAAAGATATAAATAGTCATATGTTATACCGGGTCTTTAGTCTAACTCGCAACCCGTATCTAAGAACACAACCACTTGTTTTGGTAATTTGGCAACGCGTGAAATACCTTTGGCTTTCCTTTCACTTTTAACGACCCATCCCCCGGTCGCAGGTTTCGGGGTGGGAGAACCGGGCTATTTTGTTTGGAAGAAAGAGAAAGGACTGTCTTTGGGCAGTCATTCATACACGTTTCATTCATGAGTGTAGGAACTTACGTTTAGGAAAGAAGAATCGCTTCGAAAATGTTGACGAAAGAACAGCGTGTATTTTTGGTAGAAGTTTACTTCGGCACTAAATCTTTTTTAAAGAGTCAGGAAATGTTTCAGGAAAAATTTCCGGAAACGCCAGTTCCCAACAAGTCAACAATTTGTAGACTAATCCAGCGCTTCAGGGACACGGGGAACGTTATGGATAGGAAGCGGAATCGCAGTGCCACTGTTTTAAAGGAAGATAAATTATTAGAAATTCAGGAGGTTTTGAAACATTCCCCTGAGACGTCGCTATCGAAATTGCATCAGCAATGCAATGTTTCACTCTGCAATGCATATGTCGCGACTAAGAAATTGAAAATGCGGTCTTACAAGTGGCAGACCGTTCAAGAACTGAAAACACCGGACAGGGGCGCGCGAATTCATTTCTGCCGTTGGTTCAGAAGTTTTATTCAATTAGGACTTCACGTTCTTGGCACCTTGTTTTTTAGTGATGAAGCTTGGTTTCATCTCGACGGAAATGTAAATAAACAGAATTGCCGGTTGTGGAGCACATCGAAACCAGATGCAACTCTCCAAAAACCTCTTCATTCTTCGAAAGTCGGGGTATGGTGTGCCATATCTCGTCGCCGAATTATCGGACCAATTTTTTTCACGGAGACAATTACTTCTGAAAGGTATAAAGACATTATTGAAAACTTCGTATCTCTTTTAGAAGAAGACGACAGGTACTGCTGGTTCCAGCAAGACGGCGCCCCGTGTCACACGGCGAACAGTAGTATGAATTTCCTAGCGGAATTTTTCGGAGAACGAATTGTTACAAAAGGTCTGTGGCCACCACGTTCCCCAGATCTTACTCCATTAGACTTTTTTCTGTGGGGTTTTCTTAAGAGTAAAGTTTATGCAAAACTTCTCTTGAAGATTTACGACGCAACATTACGGAATCTGTTGGGCAAATCGAAGAAGTTACTCTTCAACGTGTTGCAGCAACAGTACTGAAAAGAGTAAACGCCTGTCTCTTGGCAAATGGTGGTCACTTTGAAAATTTACTCTAAGGTGTGTTTATTGTCATTTTAAGAAAATAAAATTGTGTAATTTTTAATGAATTATTGTCAGTAATGATTAAGTTATTACTTATGAATATTTTATTATCTTTAATAATTTTATTAAAATTTTCCAATTTGTTTAATTTCCAGGTTCTATAATAATAGATAATGAAGAGCTTGGCGGTGATGTTTCATGAGATATCTTTCTGATTTCTCTCTGAGCCAGCTTTCATTAAATAATAATTATTGTTACGTTTCTGTTAATAAATCGATAAATCAGTCATAATTTCCCTCCACAACTTCAGTATCACATTTTTGTTTCTTGAGCATACTGGAGAGAATCGTCTAAAGAGACGTTTTGTTTGCTGGCTCATGCCTCTGCCCACCCCACCCCACCCACCATGCGCAGCGTGAAAAGATTCCGGCTTGTGAGCCGAGTACCTGCCCGCCGAAGCCCTTGAATGGGGAAAACACAGAAAGGGCTGTTGCAGTTGCTGCAGATTATGACGCACAGCGCACTTCCTCCGCTGTCTCGGCATGCCAGCCACGGCAGTATTGAAAGGAGACAAAGACACGCAGTTGCCAAATTGCCAAAACAAGTGGTTGTGTTCTCAGATACGGGTTGCGAGTTAGACTAAAGACCCGGTATAAGCATTTTTTTGAGTAATTGTGATTTTTTGCGACTAGTGTTTAACGGATATTTTCATTGTAACTGTCAGCCCTACAAGGTCACGCAGCGCTCCCCCAGCAAACGCGGGGTCGGGAAAGGGAAGGGATTTTAGTAAATGAGGATACGAAAAATATTCACAAAACTGTTGCATTTTTTTCCTGAACTCTCCTTTCCATCCTGATCCATTTTCAGTTATTTTGTGTTTCTTAGGGATTGAAAATACGGATTTGTCTTAAGTAGTATTTATTGAAATAAGATTATTTCTATCCCTAAGTTATTATTATATTCTTATTAACATTGGAATTGTTTGCTCAAAATACGCAATATTTTTGTACAGTTTTAATTATTTATTCTTATTGTGCTTTGTTTCAAGATCCCATTAATATGTATCTTATGAAACCCCATTAAATGGAGTTGAAGTTATAAACAATTTTATTACGATACAAACTTATGACAGATCCTTATTTTCCATCCTTTAATTCCTTCAATCAAAGAAAGACGAAAATCTAAAATGCGGAAGGATGGAAAGCACAGTTCAGGAAAAAACTGCAATGATTTTGTGAATATTTGGAATATGTTTCGTAACTTCAAATCTCCCTTCCCTTGCCCGGGCGCGCGTTGCTGGTGGAGCGCTGCGTGACCTTGTGTGGTGGACTTTTCAAAATGTCCGTTAAACCCCAGTCGCAAAAATCAAAATTAATTAAAAAAATGCTTATCTAACATATGACAATATGTACATCATTGGATTCGTCTTTTTACGCTCGTCACGGCGGACTGAAAAAATATGTATAGCTCCATTTGAAAAAACAAAGTTACCTAAAAATCTCGTAAAATACAAGTGATAAAATAGAAATTAATAGACGTATCTATTAGCCCCTTCTCCTCATGCACTTCCGTGAAAACTGCATTGCAATAACTTCAACCGTTCAAAAGTTACAGGAGGTGCTAATGTTACGTGACTCACCCTATATATATATACATACATATATATATATATATACATATAATTCTTATCGTTTTCAATACATATATACGTACATATTTGATCGTTTCGTACTATATATTTTACGGACTCTATTGATCACATGTGAGGTTTGTCACACTTCTGCGCGTGCATTCGTGTACGCTCAACTTTCACCAAGCAATCGAAATCGGACTTTCTCGCATACTTCTCCTTCCAGCTATGTCAGTGCCAACTTGTTTAGTATAGGCTACAGCGACAATTGCTCTAAGTTTGCATTGCGACAGTTGCTCTAATGTATTGCAGACGTGAACCCCTTGTAAGATTTTGTAGCAAAACTGTCACCGCATAATTTAAATTTATATTGAAAACTGGAAAGTTAAATGAGGAAAAATGTACCAAACATTGTACGTCACATGGATTGACTTCCTCAGGGGGAGGCAGCTGGCGAAGCGGCGAGGATTGCTTTGGGGCTCAGCGCAAACGGGCGGGAGAGGGGCGACAGATCAATCTATTGTGGCGTCATGCGGGTTGCAATAATACACAGACGAGAGTGAGTTATCTTATTGATGGTTTATTAATAATTAAATCCAAAACCGAATAAACCTTATATACATCTTTAATTGACGAAAAAATCGACCCCCAATACTTGGAGTGATATAAATTCCACGGCTACAACACCTCAACTTAACTATCGAATGAACCCTGTCGTGTGAAACACCGCAGAATTCCTACACACCTCCACACTCGAGTCTCAGTGCCTTACGACAAATACATTGCCGGCCCTAGCCTCTGCACCCGCGGTCTGCGCCCCCACCGCGCGGGTGCCTCCGAACTGCACAAGTCGACTGCCTGATGCAAAAAGGGGCCGGTGGAGCGTCGCAACGCCCTAGCTAGGTCCGCCGCGCCCTTTCACTCTGAGCTTTCCCACTACGTTACATCCTGTCGGCGAGGGCGTGGTCCTAGGCGTCTCTCCTACGTCACACGGTCGCCCTGTTGTCATATCTATGTTTGTGCACGACGCTACACTATTGTACCCCTTACCATACTAAGTAGTTATTTATATCAGCTGACTTTTTTCATTTAAGAAAGTTTTGGATAAAATCTGCCTCAAACCAATAGGGAATTCTGATGAGGCCAAGTCACGTACTAGATTTTTCACAGCATCTATTAACCCTAGATTACAAAGGAGTTGTCTATCAGACGACGCAACTGGGGTCAAAAGCTACGCCACCCTCTTCCCCACACTCCCGGTTTCTGAAACTGTTTACCTTGATTGTTGGACTAAACAATGGAATACACTCATTGTTATGTTTGTGACTATTTCCGGTATACCTAATCACATTTCGTGACTTCACAAAACAAGGCTACACTCTTAATAAAACTCTCATCTCTAGCCATAATAGGTCTAGTAGGGGGTCTAAATGCACTGGAATCGCCGAAACAAATTCTCGCGAGATGATTCTCGCCGTGATCTGCTCTCTCGTGGACACGGGGGAGCACGTACAGCCTCTCCACTGCCGCACACGCCCCGCACACGCCCCGAACACACGCCCCGAACACACGCCCCGAACACACGCCCCGAACACACGCCCCGAACACACGCCCCGAACACACGCCCCGAACACACGCCCCGAACACACGCCCCGAACACACTCCCCGCACACGCCCCGCGCACGCCTCGCACACGCCTCGCACACGCCCCGCACACGCCCCGCACACGCCCCGCACACGCCCCGCACACGCCCCGCACACGCCCCGCACACGCCCCGCACACGCCCCGCACACGCCCCGCACACGCCCCGCACACGCCCCGCACACGCCCCGCACACGCCCCGCACACGCCCCGCACACGCCCCGCACACGCCCAGCACACGCCCAGCACACGCCCAGCACACGTCCAGACACGCCCAGCACACTCCCAGTCCACACCGCCGCAAGTCCAGCCCTCCTCTCGCCACACCGCCCCGTGGTCGAATGAACTCTCTCCGGGCGGGTGGCGGAGGGGCTGAAAAATCTAGCAATCGTAGTTGGATGTCGACGATCATAAGAAAGGTCGGATCACGAGGTACTACTGCAGACGCTTCTCAAAAGCCATGTGTGAACAGTACCAAGCAAATGTGTTCAATGAGAGTCAAGTTATTTAAGTATATAGATATAAAAACCTGTAAATATATTTTGTAACTCCACATCATCGTCGTGTGACCATTCCATTCAATTTAGTGTTTCATTGTAAAAATGCGTTTCTTTATTTTTACCCGAAGTAGTCTGTCAGACTACGCCTTTGTAATGACGCTTGGTATAGGTCATCTAGGGTTAAGTAAGTCATTGTAATCTAGGAATAAAACGGTAATAAACGGCTTTCGGCGAATGCTGAGTGACTGCTGGCCGGATCCCTTGCCGTGTTGCGTGCTCCTTGCCAAATGCAATCTTTCGGTGCACACCCTACGCACCACGTATCGGATCTTTGGCGACGCATCAAAGGTGTGTGTTTGTGTGCGTGTGTTACCGTCCTGACTACAGAATATTTCTCGAAAATTTTTTGTGCCATTGTGACAGTTTTATATTAATTTTAAAGAAATTTTATTAATGTAATACCTACTATACAAGTACGTTGGCGTAACATTGGCAATTTTTTTATTTATAGAACAATTTTGTAGGAAAATAGCAGATCTATTCATAAACAATACTTGAATCAGTTTCACACAAGTAATCCCTTTGGGAGAAAGTATTTTCATAACAGTCAACGGAATATAGAAACAATTTATAATCCACCAAGAAGCACAAAGATCCATCGCGTGTTTTGAATAATGAGTCTTTTTCCCAACGGCTGAATCCGCTCTCATGTACAAGATCTCCTGAAAAAAAGAAGTGCAACAATTAGTCATAATTTTATATTGTAATTAGTTATTGTTTTTAATTTTCTTTTCCCTTTAAAAAATAATAATTGCCTTGAAAATGTCGCTTCACTAATGGCTAAAATGAATCATTTATAAAAACTAGTGAACCCGTGAGAGATTAAAATGAATGGAATCTGTGAAAAAATGCATTAAAAATGACGGAAAAGGTAAAAATGACTTATGAGTCGAGATGACGAAAAATGACACAAAAATTGTTCATTTCCTTTTATCATAACATAAAATGAATTTTTATACTAAACGGCATTTTTTTAAAGTTAAGAATGACATTTCATTAAAATGCGCCCCCTATTTATGAGTGATTACCGTGGTTCCATACGCTATGCATTTAAGTTTTAGGTATGACTAAAACGTCGATAAATTTTAATTTACGTACCTAAAACTGTGACAAGTTCACCAGTGCGTACTCCAAAGAATATTCTATTCCTAAATACCCTATTCTCCTCTTTTCCTTTATTTTGGATCATGTCTACTACAGCGTTCATTTCTTCTTCTGACTCGACCGAAGCTAGGTAAGCATTTTCAGTATCACAATTTCTTTCTGCAGAATTCCAGTTGCTATAACTATCGAAATATCCCATGCCGTCACTCAAATATCCCCATTTGTAGTGACTATTGTTCCAGCCAGGGGCCGCTTTGAAGCCCTTGGGTAGGTCGTTCCCTCTTGGATTCCAAGCCGAGGGCGCAGGGGAACTGGATGGCGGGGGGGCGGCGGCGGGTGGGGGAGACGATGACTCGAACTCGCAGACGAACGACCTCTTGTCTGCACACGAGGCAACCAACAGGAAGCCGTCGCTGTCCATTTGGCCGCAAGCCGGGGCGTCAGGTTCTCCTCGCACCCAGCGCTCGTGCCATGTGAGCGGCAGCGTCTCTCCTGCGGAATAAAACACAAGTGGAATTTAAAAAAGATCGGAACTTTCGGCACCGTACGTTGAACACTGGAGACCGGATTTTTATGTAATTACTTTTTTTTGTTTTCCTGTAGTCAGTTCACAAAACTGGGGTCTTGGCGAATCATGGAAATCTTAACACAGCTGGTGCGACAATTGAGCATCAGCATTGAGAATATTATCTTTAGGTGTAGAAAATAGAGTGTTTCTTAATCTTTAATCCCAACTCCTGCAAGATATTGTCACAGACGTGTACCATTATTGCAGTGGCCATGTAACTCTAAAAAATACCCCCAAAAATTTAATTTTGTAGGCCAAATAATATTTATGTTTAAAAATAATCTATTTGTTATTAATGTAATTTCAAATTTTGTGAATTTACATTGATTTTTCGTAAATGTTCTAGGAAATCTGATATTTCATACACACAGATATATCTGATATATACACACATTTCATACACATTCATACACACAGATATACATCTGATATATATACACACAGGGTGAGTCACGTAACTTTAGCACCTCCTGTAACTTTTGAACGGTTGAAGATATTGCAATGCAGTTTTCACGGAAGTGAATGAGGGAATGGGGCTAATTGATATGTGTATTGATTTCTCTGTTATCACTTGTATTTTACGAGATATTTGAGGTAAGTTTGTTTCTTCAAATGGGACTATACATATTTTTTCAGTCTATCATGACAAGCGTAAAACGACAAATCCAAAGATTATAAATAGTCATATGTTATACCGGGTCTTTAGTCTAACTCGCAACCCGTATCTAAGAACACAACCACTTGTTTTGGTAATTTGGCAACGCGTGAAATACCTTTGGCTTTCCTTTCACTTTTAACGACCCATCCCCCGGTCGCAGGTTTCGGGGTGGGAGAACCGGGCTATTTTGTTTGGAAGAAAGAGAAAGGACTGTCTTTGGGCAGTCATTCATACACGTTTCATTCATGAGTGTAGGAACTTACGTTTAGGAAAGAAGAATCGCTTCGAAAATGTTGACGAAAGAACAGCGTGTATTTTTGGTAGAAGTTTACTTCGCACTAATCTTTTTTAAAGAGTCAGGAAATGTTTCAGGAAAAATTTCCGGAAACGCCAGTTCCCAACAAGTCAACAATTTGTAGACTAATCCAGCGCTTCAGGGACACGGGGAACGTTATGGATAGGAAGCGGAATCGCAGTGCCACTGTTTTAAAGGAAGATAAATTATTAGAAATTCAGGAGGTTTTGAAACATTCCCCTGAGACGTCGCTATCGAAATTGCATCAGCAATGCAATGTTTCACTCTGCAATGCATATGTCGCGACTAAGAAATTGAAAATGCGGTCTTACAAGTGGCAGACCGTTCAAGAACTGAAAACACCGGACAGGGGCGCGCGAATTCATTTCTGCCGTTGGTTCAGAAGTTTATTCAATTAGGACTTCACGTTCTTGGCACCTTGTTTTTTAGTGATGAAGCTTGGTTCATCTCGACGGAAATGTAAATAAACAGAATTGCCGGTTGTGGAGCACATCGAAACCAGATGCAACTCTCCCAAAAACCTCTTCATTCTTCGAAAGTCGGGGTATGGTGTGCCATATCTCGTCGCCGAATATCGGACCAATTTTTTTCACGGAGACAATTACTTCTGAAGGTATAAAGACATTATTGAAAACTTCGTATCTCTTTTAGAAGAAGACGACAGGTACTGCTGGTTCCAGCAAGACGGCGCCCCGTGTCACACGGCGAACAGTAGTATGAATTTCCTAGCGGAATTTTTCGGAGAACGAATTGTTACAAAAGGTCTGTGGCCACCACGTTCCCCAGATCTTACTCCATTAGACTTTTTTCTGTGGGGTTTTCTTAAGAGTAAAGTTTATGCAAAACTTCTCTTGAAGATTTACGACGCAACATTACGGAATCTGTTGGGCAAATCGAAGAAGTTACTCTTCAACGTGTTGCAGCAACAGTACTGAAAAGAGTAAACGCCTGTCTCTTGGCAAATGGTGGTCACTTTGAAAATTTACTCTAAGGTGTGTTTATTGTCATTTTAAGAAAATAAAATTGTGTAATTTTTAATGAATTATTGTCAGTAATGATTAAGTTATTACTTATGAATATTTTATTATCTTTAATAATTTTATTAAATTTTCCAATTTGTTTAATTTCCAGGTTCTATAATAATAGATAATGAAGAGCTTGGCGGTGATGTTTCATGAGATATCTTTCTGATTTCTCTCTGAGCCAGCTTTCATTAAATAATAATTATTGTTACGTTTCTGTTAATAATCGATAAATCAGTCATAATTTCCCTCCACAACTTCAGTATCACATTTTTGTTTCTTGAGCATACTGGAGAGAATCGTCTAAAGAGACGTTTTGTTTGCTGGCTCATGCCTCTGCCCACCCCACCCCACCCACCATGCGCAGCGTGAAAAGATTCCGGCTTGTGAGCCGAGTACCTGCCCGCCGAAGCCCTTGAATGGGGAAAACACAGAAAGGGCTGTTGCAGTTGCTGCAGATTATGACGCACAGCGCACTTCCTCCGCTGTCTCGGCATGCCAGCCACGGCAGTATTGAAAGGAGACAAAGACACGCAGTTGCCAAATTGCCAAAACAAGTGGTTGTGTTCTCAGATACGGGTTGCGAGTTAGACTAAAGACCCGGTATAAGCATTTTTTTGAGTAATTGTGATTTTTTTTGCGATAGTGTTTAACGGATATTTTCATTGTAACTGTCAGCCCTACAAGGTCACGCAGCGCTCCCCCAGCAAACGCGGGGTCGGGAAAGGGAAGGGATTTTAGTAAATGAGGATACGAAAAATATTCACAAAACTGTTGCATTTTTTCCTGAACTCTCCTTTCCATCCTGATCCATTTTCAGTTATTTTGTGTTTCTTAGGGATTGAAAATACGGATTTGTCTTAAGTAGTATTTATTGAAATAAGATTATTTCTATCCCTAAGTTATTATTATATTTTATTAACATTGGAATTGTTTTGCTCAAAATTACGCAATATTTTTTGTACAGTTTTAATTATTTATTCTTATTGTGCTTTGTTTCAAGATCCCATTAATATGTATCTTATGAAACCCCATTAAATGGAGTTGAAGTTATAAACAATTTTATTACGATACAAACTTATGACAGATCCTTATTTTCCATCCTTTAATTCCTTCAATCAAAGAAAGACGAAAATCTAAAAATGCGGAAGGATGGAAAGCACAGTTCAGGAAAAAACTGCAATGATTTTGTGAATATTTGGAATATGTTTTCGTAACTTCAAATCTCCCTTCCCCTTGCCCGGGCGCGCGTTGCTGGTGGAGCGCTGCGTGACCTTGTGTGGTGGACTTTTCAAATGTCCGTTTAAACCCCAGTCGCAAAAATCAAAATTAATTAAAAAATGCTTATCTAACATATGACAATATGTACATCATTGGATTCGTCTTTTTACGCTCGTCACGGCGGACTGAAAAAATATGTATAGCTCCATTTGAAAAAACAAAGTTACCTAAAATCTCGTAAAATACAAGTGATAAAATAGAAATTAATAGACGTATCTATTAGCCCCTTCTCCTCATGCACTTCCGTGAAAACTGCATTGCAATAACTTCAACCGTTCAAAAGTTACAGGAGGTGCTAATGTTACGTGACTCACCCTATATATATATACATACATATATATATATATACATATAATTCTTATCGTTTTCAATACATATATACGTACATATTTGATCGTTTCGTACTATATATTTTACGGACTCTATTGATCACATGTGAGGTTTGTCACACTTCTGCGCGTGCATTCGTGTACGCTCAACTTTCACCAAGCAATCGAAATCGGACTTTCTCGCATACTTCTCCTTCCAGCTATGTCAGTGCCAACTTGTTTAGTATAGGCTACAGCGACAATTGCTCTAAGTTTGCATTGCGACAGTTGCTCTAATGTATTGCAGACGTGAACCCCTTGTAAGATTTTGTAGCAAAACTGTCACCGCATAATTTAAATTTATATTGAAAACTGGAAAGTTAAATGAGGAAAAATGTACCAAACATTGTACGTCACATGGATTGACTTCCTCAGGGGGAGGCAGCTGGCGAAGCGGCGAGGATTGCTTTGGGGCTCAGCGCAAACGGGCGGGAGAGGGGCGACAGATCAATCTATTGTGGCGTCATGCGGGTTGCAATAATACACAGACGAGAGTGAGTTATCTTATTGATGGTTTATTAATAATTAAATCCAAAACCGAATAAACCTTATATACATCTTTAATTGACGAAAAAAATCGACCCCAATACTTGGAGTGATATAAATTCCACGGCTACAACACCTCAACTTAACTATCGAATGAACCCTGTCGTGTGAAACACCGCAGAATTCCTACACACCTCCACACTCGAGTCTCAGTGCCTTACGACAAATACATTGCCGGCCCTAGCCTCTGCACCCGCGGTCTGCGCCCCCACCGCGCGGGTGCCTCCGAACTGCACAAGTCGACTGCCTGATGCAAAAAGGGGCCGGTGGAGCGTCGCAACGCCCTAGCTAGGTCCGCCGCGCCCTTTCACTCTGAGCTTTCCCACTACGTTACATCCTGTCGGCGAGGGCGTGGTCCTAGGCGTCTCTCCTACGTCACACGGTCGCCCTGTTGTCATATCTATGTTTGTGCACGACGCTACACTATTGTACCCCTTACCATACTAAGTAGTTATTTATATCAGCTGACTTTTTTCATTTAAGAAAGTTTTGGATAAAATCTGCCTCAAACCAATAGGGAATTCTGATGAGGCCAAGTCACGTACTAGATTTTTCACAGCATCTATTAACCCTAGATTACAAAGGAGTTGTCTATCAGACGACGCAACTGGGGTCAAAAGCTTACGCCACCCTCTTCCCCACACTCCCGGTTTCTGAAACTGTTTACCTTGATTGTTGGACTAAACAATGGAATACACTCATTGTTATGTTTGTGACTATTTCCGGTATACCTAATCACATTTCGTGACTTCACAAAACAAGGCTACACTCTTAATAAAACTCTCATCTCTAGCCATAATAGGTCTAGTAGGGGGTCTAAATGCACTGGAATCGCCGAAACAAATTCTCGCGAGATGATTCTCGCCGTGATCTGCTCTCTCGTGGACACGGGGGAGCACGTACAGCCTCTCCACTGCCGCACACGCCCCGCACACGCCCCGAACACACGCCCCGAACACACGCCCCGAACACACGCCCCGAACACACGCCCCGAACACACGCCCCGAACACACGCCCCGAACACACGCCCCGAACACACGCCCCGAACACACTCCCCGCACACGCCCCGCGCACGCCTCGCACACGCCTCGCACACGCCCCGCACACGCCCCGCACACGCCCCGCACACGCCCCGCACACGCCCCGCACACGCCCCGCACACGCCCCGCACACGCCCCGCACACGCCCCGCACACGCCCCGCACACGCCCCGCACACGCCCCGCACACGCCCCGCACACGCCCCGCACACGCCCCGCACACGCCCCGCACACGCCCAGCACACGCCCAGCACACGCCCAGCACACGTCCAGACACGCCCAGCACACTCCCAGTCCACACCGCCGCAAGTCCAGCCCTCCTCTCGCCACACCGCCCCGTGGTCGAATGAACTCTCTCCGGGCGGGTGGCGGAGGGGCTGAAAAATCTAGCAATCGTAGTTGGATGTCGACGATCATAAGAAAGGTCGGATCACGAGGTACTACTGCAGACGCTTCTCAAAAGCCATGTGTGAACAGTACCAAGCAAATGTGTTCAATGAGAGTCAAGTTATTTAAGTATATAGATATAAAAACCTGTAAATATATTTTGTAACTCCACATCATCGTCGTGTGACCATTCCATTCAATTTAGTGTTTCATTGTAAAAATGCGTTTCTTTATTTTTACCCGAAGTAGTCTGTCAGACTACGCCTTTGTAATGACGCTTGGTATAGGTCATCTAGGGTTAAGTAAGTCATTGTAATCTAGGAATAAAACGGTAATAAACGGCTTTCGGCGAATGCTGAGTGACTGCTGGCCGGATCCCTTGCCGTGTTGCGTGCTCCTTGCCAAATGCAATCTTTCGGTGCACACCCTACGCACCACGTATCGGATCTTTGGCGACGCATCAAAGGACATATTAGATAAGCATATCGGTTAATGAGCAATCGGGGAGTGGTCACTCGGTACTCAGCGATTGCGTTAAGTGTGGCACCATTTTTCAGAATAACTACGACGTAGCATCACACAGTATACAATTAGCCGGCAAAATAAACCCAATTCCTGGACAGAAAATAGCATCTATCCAAGGCTACAAAACCTTATTCGTTAAATAGGGCGCTTCATGCACCAACCATGGACAGTGACGAGCTGCACGTAGAAGCCGGCGTGCATGACAGCACACGATTAACAGACAAATAAAACCCAAATCCTGGATAGAAAATTGCATCTACCCAAAGGCTACAAAACCTTATTCGTTAAATAGGGCGCTTCATGCACCAACCATGGACAGTGACGAGCTGCACGTAGAAGCCGGCGTGCACGACGGTGGAGTTATCGCACAGGCGTAGGCCGAGCAGCGCGCGCACCACCCCCGCCTCCTCCACCGAGTCGACCACCAGCAAGTGCGCGCCTTCTCGCTCGCAGGTTTCCTTCGCGTCGTGCCATGTCGCTGGACGCGAGTGCAGCTTGTAGGAGTTCCCTCCGAGGTGCGGCTTGTAGCCGGGAGGGGGTGAGGCTGAACCGTCGGGTGGGGTCTCCGTGAAGACCTGGTCCGGTGTTTCCACTGAAGGTGCTCCTGGATCGAGGGAATATAGTTTAGTTTCTCTCTCTTCCGTCTGTTGCTCTCTCCCCTCTGTATATGTCTCTCCTCTGATTACATCTCCCTAGCTGATTATCTTTCCCTCTCTAATTCTCTCCATATATGATTTTTACTCTAATTCTATCTATCTTGATATTTATTTTCTCGCTACAGAGTAGAGAGGAAGTTATGTAATGCTGTGCAAAAAAAACGCCGAATTTTTGGCAGAAAAACTCTTATTACAGGTACCTGGGAACGGAAAAGTGGATAAATCCAGTTTTTACATCTCCCTAGCTGATTATCTTTCCTTCTCTAATTCTCTACATGTATTATTTACACCCTAATTCTCTCCATCCTGATATTTACTTTCTCGCTACGTAGTAGGGAGAAAGTTATGTAATGCTGTGCGAAAAAACGGCGAATTTTTTGGCAGAAAAAACTCTTATTACAGGTATCTGGGAACGGAAAGTGGATAAATCCAGTTGCTAAATTTAGAAAAAATAAACTTCTAACACGTAGTGTAGCTAGAATCTATGTTTTGGGGGTTCTTGATACGGAAAAATCTAATGACGTCAAAACATCTGTCTGTCCCTCTGTGAACAACTCTAGCCGCTGAACCGTTCAACCAAATTTATCCAAAATTGATATTTTTTAATCAATTAGTCTTACGTAACGGCCAGTTGAATTGAGAACCAATATTTTAATTTTGGGGGTACTTTACACGAAGCTCTTGGGACATTTTCAAAATTAAAAAAAGGCTCCATCGTTGTGGATTAAATTTTGTTGTTAGATGGTGCAAAGAACGTTTCAGGAAGTGGTGCAGATCTCATAGTTGTTACAAACCCTGATTTTTCGAAAAAAATCAAAATTTTCGACGTCTTCCTACAACTACAATTATGAAGATAGAGATTTTTTCCCTGAATGAAATCTGTTCTTTTAAGATAGATTTTGAAATAAGTTCATGTACACTTTTTCGAAAATTTGAGTTCTTTTCGCGTAATTTTGCGTGAAAATACAGGTACGTGCAAAGTACGTGCTGTTTTAGCTGTATTAGTTTTTATTTGTGCTGGGTTTGATTTACATGAACACATTTTTATGGAACATACCTATAAATTGTACACCATTACAATGAAATTATAATAGGCATTGTGCAACCACTAAGCCAATACACCATTTATAAATTGCATCGAAAACCATCAGGAGATCCTTATAAAGTATATTTTACGTGTAATTACCTGGAAATGTAATAGAGAGCTCGTCAACGCAACGTTCAACTTTATTCCCTCCGTCGATTAAACTGAATCGCCATGGACAGGATGCGTTTCCATTGGCGTTGGGGTGCACGCTGAGCGACGAGGCGTCTGAAGTCAGAGGACCTTGCACTACCGCTAGAAGTATCGCCACGACGAGTGAGCTGCGAGCACGAACTGCTGAGTTCGCCATTTCCTTCCCCACTGAGCAAACCGCTCACGCGGACGCCGACCGCCGCCGCTGATCTTGCAACGCACGAGGCGAAGACAATTGCGGGAACAAGTCCATAATCGGCGCTTTCATTTGATGGCGTTGGCGCGCGATGACCTTAAATTTCATGCGGTCATTTTCTACTTGCTTGCGTGCGTATTGGTCATAAGCTAGAACCTAGCGGCTAGGAGACATCTTATTTGAGCAGGAAGTACTAATAATGCGTTGAGTGATTTAAAACTGAGTACAACGTTTATGAGCTATTTTCTACTGAATTGCATGTAAATCGGTCATACGTTCCGTGACATCTTATTTGGACAGGAAATACGAATTACATGAGAGTGATCACGGGATGTGCATATCCGAAACGATTTAGAACATGTAATGTGAGTGAGAAGAATGCACTTCTTATCCAGTAATGCACAGCATTACTTGTGTATTTGATAATTGTAAAGATAATCTACTGATTTAAATACATCATCCCTCACAAACGAGAAAAATGTTCCTATTACTTTACTTTCTAATTTGAAAAATTGGCTTTCCAATTTACAAATGGTTGGCGGAATGATTTTCTTTTGTTTGTTATCTAGCATTAGAGTGAACTTCGTAGTTTAGCCAAATATTGTTTATTTTAAAAAATTCCAGAAAAAAATTTTTGTATCAAAATTTAAAGGATTATGATTATAAAAACTGCTATTTTCCCTAAAAAAAACAAACGACAATATACTGGAACAATATACATTAATACGATTGAAGATTTTTGTGAAGGCTAAGAGAGTCTTATATCGATAATATTTTCATGAAAAGAATTTACATGTGGTGTCATATTGTTCACCTAATTGTTATAACTCAAAACAACTTGCTTTCTAAAGAAGATTTATTCACAAAAATCTGAGCCAACTCGGCCGCCATTTACAACTTCCACTAGACTTCCTATGAAACAATCTGCCATCTGGCTTACTCTACGCTGAGCGCTCTTCTGCTGGTGATCTTCCGCCGGCACCCTTTTATCTGGGTCAGCTCCCGCGCAAGGCTTTCCGCGGCTCCTCCTGATTGGCCGGCTCACCGGTGCGCGAAGTCCAGGTAGCAGGCACTGCCTGTTTCTGAGCGCACCTTTGGCGCGCTCGGCGAAGCTCGGCGCACCTGATGCCGACGATCTGTGCCGCGCGCTGCCGGAGGCGGGACACGCCGCCGGCGCTCTTTGCCGCGCTGTTAGCGCGGCAACTTTGAACTGCCGGCCGTATACTACACTAATTAAGATCAATAAAATAATTCTCATATTAGATATGTTAAATATACATCCCATTATTTACTCTGAAGAATGATGTGCATCAAATTTGTTACTTTTTATGCTGAAGCGTAACAATAACGCATTCAGTAAAAATGTTAACATTGACTATAGGAAAGTACAGTATTATTTAGAAAGGGATTCTAAAAAATGTCATACCTTGTTTATTGTGTTTTGTCAATTTATTGAATATACACGATGAAAGTAACTTAATGAAATCTCGACAAGGGAGACTGGGTAGGTTCAGAACTCAAGGAGCATTCACTTGAAGAAGGCTGGGTGTTGGTTGTCCCTATTGCCCCTGTCAAATATTCTCACTTTAGATATACTCTTCTGAAGTAACACAAGGTTTCTTCAAGATTGTGTTATATTTTAATTATCGTTTGAAAACATTCATAGTAATTTTTAATGGTGATAAGAAACCTCTCTATTACCCGAATTGATAAAGATATGATTTTATATTTATAATATAGATCGCTATTAAGATGACCAGCATAATATACTATGTGGATTATGTTTAGATTACCTCACGAATTCTACACGTGATGAATTACTGTTTTGTAAGTCCATAAGAACATTGGGACACGGTCGAAATCACCTGCCAATAATGTGACATAAGTCTAATTTAATGCTACATCTCAATTATTTCGTTAATATTTTCCATATTTTGATTGTCAGATGTCGTACATAATGCCAAGAACGTGGAAAAAGATTATTAAAATATTGATAAAAGCTGAACGGATATAAAATGAGATGTCAAACATGTTATTGATGAAGGAGCATCAAATGGAGTTGTTAAATAAATAGATATTTAAAAATATGATCTTGCCCAGTACGTAGCTGCATTAACTTCCCTAGTGACAGAAGCAGTTCAGAAAAAACATAATGTATGGATATCTCTGTAAATGAACTTTTTAATGCATTCAATATATAGGATTTAGACGGAAATAACATTGATCTAAATATTACATCTAAATATTAACAATAAAAGTGACCTTATATTGGATGCATTTATAATAAGACGTCTATGTAATTTGTTGACACTGTCGATAAAACAGAAAGAGACGGAAATTTTGTAGTTTCTGCATAGTGATCCTTGAACTAATTATTGTAGTGTGTCGGAAGTTTTGAAGATGTCATGCCTTACGAAGAGTGACGGGACCAAGAAAACTAAGCGTCTATGCCGTATTGGTCTAAGGTTTGCAAGATTTTATCGCTGTTTGTAGGTGAATCTCAATGCTCTGGCATTTTGTTCCAAATCTCTTACCCTGTAGAAGGCGAAGTGGTTTGCAATAGATTAAAAACAATGATTTATAAATATTAATAGTGTAACCGCTAAAGCCGTTTACAGCTAGAAAATATCAGTTTTTTCTTCGTAAACGCGTCCTGTTATTTTAAGATCTAGTAGTTACAACACTAACCGAGAGAGAACGCCAGGCGACGTACATAGTTTTGAAATAAGCTAACAGGAGCGCTTATCACTAGTACTAGAAGCGTGATAACGAAATCGGCCAGCGGAACGACGAGATCGACCAATGGGAATAAAGCAAACGAATATTGGAGAATTTAGAACAAGAAGAGACCAACTCGGCCATTTTACCGAAAGTCAGCGGAACGAGAAGGTGCTCTGAACTACTCTGGACAAACTTTTGGATCGACGGACCACGCCAGTTCAAGATTTCGACAGTACACAAGCTTTTAGAAAAGGTAACTCATCTTATTATTATGATAATTTATTCATGAGAGGGAATAAATAAAATATATGAAACGTGGATAATTTTAAAAAAAGAAGAATACTTAACAAGAGTGATGCTATGAATTGAAACGAAAAGAAATGTAACGAGTAGCTAATTGAAATAGAAAAGTTACAAGCAATGTGTGATTTATTGCAGCTTTTTTGTATAAGAATACTTGAACCAGCTCGAATAAAATTCGATCATTGGACGTTACTGCAACGCCGACGCCAACGACGCGAGTCCCGAGGAGAACGGTGCAGTCAACGGGATCTTCTCGTGTTCGAGTTCCTTTCCGGACGACCCTGAAAAACTTCAAGGCTTCGCACGTCGCGGGAGACATCGTGAGTTCGGCAAACCCTTTTTCAAGTTAACGGCAGAAACGTGGGCCAGATATTGAACGATTTTAGTATCATATTCACTAGATGGTTAACTCTAATATTGCTTGACTTTATTCATGAGTTTTTGAATACATATCCGTGTGCCAAATCGAATTACAGTTTCGTTACTGGACGCAGATATTTAAAAAGTGTTACTGGTAAATAAATTCAGAAGTAAAGATAAACAATTATTCAATTGATTGACATATTGTGTCGGATGCAAAGTTCAACTGTGTAGCATTTAACTTAACATTTTGTTTTTTTTTTGAAGTCTGAGATCTCATAAGAGTAAATTAATTTAACTTTGCTTAGTGTTGGTAAGATTAGACATTGTAATAACGATAACAGTTATGCATTCTAATTGAATCAAGTGAATTTGTTAGAACAAGTAGAAGATTGATATTTTTTTTGAATAGAACATGGTATTGATATTATCGATTTATGTTATACACGAATGGTAATTTCAGGTACAACATTTTGAGTGTGTATTATTCTAGGTGTATTTTAGGAAATGTGTGTAGAGATAATCGTGTATTAGTTATGTATTATTGGAATTCCGATTCTTGAATCCATTCTTTTGAATTTAATTGGAAGATTTCAAGGGTTTATTTGCAATTAGATTTTTCTTACATGTTGTAACCATTTTTGGGTTTTTTGCATATCAGATTCAAACAGGACATTAATAGTCAATTCATGTCATGTTGATGTACTAATTTTTAGTACAGAATATATTGTTTGTTGTTATTTTCGTAAAACATACGACAAAAGTGTTCTTAATCTATCCCAGTGTACTAAATCTTGAACCCTTTCCCTTGGAAAGAATGTCTGCTAGGACCTTCTTATATGAGTGCGTTGTGTCTTAACTTTATTAAAGCCACAACAACGAGTAACAAGGGAGAATTACTCGAGTCACCCGTCTCCTCCCATACGCGAGGTAATTTTACCCCAATTGTTGGATCAGGCGCTAGGTGGTTGGTTACTGCCTCACCCATCGTGCCATCGCCCGACATTGGGAGGGAGACAAAAAGTAAAGGTGGTGACAATAGTGGAGTCAAAAAATAACGTGTTGCTTAGGGAAAAAAAATCAGTGGCGGATCCAGGGAGGGCAGAGGGACCATCACCCCCCCCCAAAAAAAAACCCTAGACCTTTTAAAAATAAAACCTAGACTTTTCGTTTGTTATACCTTTCTATATTTGGCAAAATTGTTTTAAATATTAATGATAAAGGTTTGTAATTCTTAAATAATAATGTTATATAGTATCATATATACCCAATTAAAATAATATACAATATAAGAACAAAGATGTACATTATTTAAAAAAACCTACGATGGCCCCCCCTCATCGGCTGGATCCGCCCCTGAAAAATATGAATATATTGTGGTGTACAGGAAAATAATTGCTTTTTTATTTTCTGTTGAATTTTCAATATTAAAAATGTCAAATTCTTATTAATCTTATCTACATACAAGACATACCTACATACAATATATTTCAAGAATATTTTTCAATTCATTTACAATGTTAATGAATTTTTAAAAAAATGTATGCTTTGGTACAAAATTTTATACTTTTACAGACTTGCTAAAACTCTTTCAGGCGACACTAGTCGAAAAAATTACTGAAGATATTATATCATAAAATCTTAATGAAATACCATGGTAAAACGATGTGGGATTAGAGGTATATTATTGATTCTATTTATGTGATTTCAATTTTTAATGATTTACTCTTGGGAACCGTTAAAAAGATTATGCAAGATCATGTTTATAATCTCATCATATTCCGATATCAAACTAGAAAATTAGTTGTAATATGACAGTTTTGATATGAAAACCTGTCTGTGATTGGCATCCAAACAACTTCGAAAATCTGAAAAATCGTAAAGTAACTTTTTCTGCGTTAATTGTTTTGAAAAAAATAATCATTTTTGTCATGAGTCGCTTTGCTCGCATATAAAAGGCAATAAGTTCCTTGTATCTGCACGATCTCGCCCACATGGCGTGATATGGAAAAGGAACTTCACATCCACTGCCACGCAAACGTCTTTCACTGCCTTGCTTGTCCAGCGGTTGTAGCCTGTTGATTCAACTGGTTCTCCTGTAAAAATAAATTATTAGTGAACTTTAGGAATTACAACTGTTTGGCAATTTTACTTTTTCGTATATGGTACGTATAAACGAAGTAATATACGTAGTATGGAGAAAGTTATGTAATGCTGCGGAAAATCGATTTAGAGATTTCAACGGAAATACACGTTTTGTTTGAAGTTTTTCGAAAACTCAAAAGTTTTCTGTGAAAAAGAGCTTCAAATTTCACATACAATAATGCTTAAACGCCATTTTCTTAAAAAAGGCTCCAAATCTTTGAAAGAAAATTGTCATTTAGGGCGAAGTTTTACTCTACTTTTATATTCTGAAAGTAATATTTCGGTTATATTGGGAAACCGAAATATTGAAAAAATTTCAAAGAAATTTACTTCTGGCCGCGATAGATGGCAGCTAGGAAGAGAATGTGGCAAGTCCGAATAGCTAAATACTAAAGAATATGGACTAAAGAACTAGACTAAAGACCCAGACTAAAGAATATAGAAAACTAATACGAGAAAGTCGGTGACATTTTGAAGCACCACTAGTTTCTTTTGAGGCAGACCGTTAAAAAAATGTCCTTGATTGAATCATAACACTGTTGATACTACTGTTACTGCTGTTGATATAAGCTAACGAATTATATTTGCGCTAATTGTCACTTCATTAACAGAAGGCTGTGTAGAGGATGTGAGAATCATTAAAGGATTAACAGATCTCATTTTTATCTTTATATTTTCATTCGTGAGGTAGATTCGTGCAAATATTGATATCGAGATTTTGAAGAAAATATGTACTCTTGGAGTCCCTAATTTAGAAGGATTTGTCATAATCGTCCATCTTTCCGTCTCTTAATGTGCATACAGTTCTTACGAGTTTTTTCCGTAAATGTACTATTGTTTGGATTTGCATCAACTCAAAATATTATGAATTTCATGTAAATATTTTAATTTTCTGATGTCCTTTATGTAAAGCTTATAGAAAATTGAAAATGGTTTCTTAAATTCTTGCGAGATATTGCCATTGCAAATAGATTTTAGAAAACATTATTCTTATCCCGTCTTACGTCCATTATGAACTGCTGCCAGCGCTCCCGGATGAAGCAGCCATCTTGAATTTGTGCATAATTGAAGCATTCTGTTTTCCTTTGTGGTACCCGATATTCTGGACGAGCGAGGATTATTGGCTTTTATGAAAGAAATGGAGCAGCTCTTTCTTCGATCTTCTTTGTTTAATATGGTTTCAGAAACAAACAAACAGATAGTAATAATACTGTAATTGAACATTACGGTAAGTTCGTGTTAATTAATAGTGGTTCATGTGGATTTATAGTGGTATAGTACGATTGCATTTTTCTACGAAACATAGTACGATTCTATTTTTTTTTCTAAAATTTCTGATAGCATTTTATTCATCCCATCGTCTCAGTTTTGTTCTAATGCGACGCGACTTTGGTACATCGACCTTCTATCCAAACCCCTTAGCGAGTAGTAAGGCATTTTATATAATTTTCTTTTGCTGTTCGATCACACTGCAGCTCAAATTGGTGCGCCGACGATCCGATCAACAATGATGACGAACATCATGGCAATCTTGGTTATTTTGTTTTTGAATTATTGGTATTATACTTATAAGAGTACAGAGAGGAATATCTAACAAAGAACTAAATATTCTGCTAATGGCAAAAGAAAATTGTGCAACATCTGCATATTTTTATCCTTCCAGTTTGGACAATCGCAACAATTTTTGATGCGGCTTGGTGAAGCGAAGAAACCTTAGTACTCTAATAAGACCATAGTACCTCCACGAGGCCATAGTGCCCTCATGAGACCGTAGTATCCTCATGAGACGATAGTATCCTCATGAGACGATGGTATCCTCATGAGACGATAGTATCCTCATGAGACGATGGTATCCTCATGAGACGATAGTATCCTCATGAGACGATAGTATCCTCATGAGACGATAGTATCCTCATGAGACGATAGTATCCTCATGAGACGATAGTATCCTCATGAGACGATAGTATCCTCATGAGACGATTGTATCCTCATGAGACGATAGTATCCTCATGAGACGATAGTATCCTCATGAGACGATAGTATCCTCATGAGACGATAGTATCCTCATGAGACGATAGTATCCTCATGAGACGATAGTATCCTCATGAGACGATAGTACCCTCATGAGACGATAGTACCCTCATGAGACGATAGTACCCTCATGAGGACGATAGTACCCTCATGAGACGATAGTACCCTCATGAGACGATAGTACCCTCATGAGACGATAGTACCCTCATGAGACGATAGTACCCTCATGAGACGATAGTATCCTCATGAGACGATAGTATCCTCATGAGACGATAGTATCCTCATGAGACGATAGTATCCTCATGAGACGATAGTATCCTCATGAGACGATAGTATCCTCATGAGACGATAGTATCCTCATGAGACGATAGTATCCTCATGAGACGATAGTATCCTCATGAGACGATAGTATCCTCATGAGACGATAGTATCCTCATGAGACGATAGTATCCTCATGAGACGATAGTACCCTCATGAGACGATAGTACCCTCATGAGACGATAGTACCCTCATGAGACGATAGTACCCTCATGAGACGATAGTACCCTCATGAGACGATAGTACCCTCATGAGACGATAGTACCCTCATGAGACGATAGTACCCTCATGAGACGATAGTACCCTCATGAGACGATAGTACCCTCATGAGACGATAGTACCCTCATGAGACGATAGTACCCTCATGAGACGATAGTACCCTCATGAGACGATAGTACCCTCATGAGACGATAGTACCCTCATGAGGACGATAGTACCCTCATGAGACGATAGTACCCTCATGAGACGATAGTACCCTCATGAGACGATAGTACCCTCATGAGACGATAGTACCCTCATGAGACGATAGTACCCTCATGAGACCATAGTATCCTCGAGATCATAGTATCACCATGAGATCATACTACTCCCATTAGATTATTGTGTCCCCATGAGCCCATACTACTCCCATCAGACTATTGTGCCCCCATGAGACCATAGTATTCACATACCATAGTACTCCGATGACACCATAGTACCCCCCATAAGACCATAGTGCCCCAAGAGACCTTAGTACCCCCACGAGACCTTAGTACCCCCATGAGACCTTAGTACCCCCACGAGACCTTAGTACCCCCATGAGACCTTAGTACCCCCATGAGACCTTAGTACCTCCATGAGACCTTGGTTCCCCCATGAGACCAAAGTGCCCCTATGAGACCATACTACCCCCATGAGACCATACTACCCCCATGAGACCATACTACCCCCATGAGACCATACTACACCCCATGACTATAGTATCCCCGTGAGACACCTCGTGTGGGGCTCGTTTGGGTGCGTGGCTTACCGGCGACGGTGAGCGCGGGCCCCGAGCGCACGCCCACGAAGACGAGTCGCTCGAAGAGGCGGCCCGCGCGCTGGAAGTGGTCGATGAGCGCGTCCGCCTCCGCCGCCCGCGTCCAGCACCAGCAGGTGCGCGCCCTCCTGCTCGCACTTCCACTGCGCGTGCTCCCACGTCGTGCGCTCCTCGTGCAGCTGCGCACGCAAGCAGGACGATCACGGGACGAGCCCCCACTAGTCGTCAGTCACGTAAGTGTAGTGCGTGTTGTTTTTCATTGGGAGGTGGGGGTGATCTTTTTCTCGCTGGATGGCGAGATACGGCGCCGACCTAGCGTCGACTAGCGGGGGTTTCCACAGCCAGGTATCTCCCACCAGCGGGGCACAGCCCCAGCCGGGACAAACTCCTAAGCTCCCGACCGATCTCCCGGCATGTGTGTAGTGTTGTGCATGCTACTGTAAGTGTGTGTAAGTAAAGGTGAGGATAGGACAAGGAAGAGGAGGGAAAGATCGGGCACGGTCCGTGGCCCGTTTATGAGGGTACTGCTCCGGCATTCTCCTGTTCTTGATCGGATAAACGACGGAAAACTACCGACCAGACCAGCCGGACGCTAGAATTCTCCTCCAGACAGCGACTGATTTCGAAATACCTGACAAGCTAGTGTCGAAAATTCTGCCACTGTCGGGACTCGAACCTAGGACCTCCGGGTCAGAGGCGCTGCAGTGACATCAGATCAATCTTGAAGAAGAGGGATCCAAATGATTACTTTTAAGAAATAGTACATCAAATGCCTACCTTGTAGTAGCTGCCGTTCCAGCCCGGCACGGCCCAGTAGCCGCGCTCCTCCGTGCGCCAGCTGTGGCCGGGGTGCGCCGTAGGGTCGGGGGCGATCTCGACCGCGTCTTCCTCCTCCCCGACGGGGGCGTGGGCGGCGCCGTGGGCGGGGGCGGCGGGGGTGGGGTGGGCGGGGTGGGCGCCGGGCGGCGGCGGCGGCGGCGTCGCCTCCTCGTGCTCGCACACGAAGAAGTGCCGCGCCGAGCACAGGCCGAACAGCTGCCAGGCGTCCTGGTCGACGCGGCCGCAGATCTCCGCCGACGGCTGCCACGCCGCCCACCGGTCGTACTCCATCAGCGACAGCGAGTGCCCTGCGCAGCACGCGGCCGCGTAAACGACTGGGCTCATTAGTAGTCGCCGGACTTTTATGTGATCACGTATTTCTTGTCTTTCTACTTACCGTTCTCAAAATTGTAATCTCATCGCTCTCCTGACACAATATCCAATTTTTTCGTAACGTGTTTTTACATATTTAGTACTACTCTCTGAATCTGAATCAGTGAAATTGTTACTGATTCAACCAGTGGGAGCCAGTCACTGATATCTTCAGTCGAAATGTGAAGTTTCGCTGTCAATCAGCGAATTTGCGAATCTTTTCATAATGACCGCCAGCATTTCACTGGTCGTCAGTGGTAAAAGCGCCGCGCCACCATCGCCCACTGATCGTTCTGTTGTTCACGTGCTGTTGTTGTGATTGAAACAGTGAAGTTTCAAAAAGTGAACCCGATTTTCACTGATTTGTTCAGTTCAATTAACTTATGCTCAGTGGCAGGGTAATAACTGACACCATCAGTGAATAGTCACTATCAATCAGTAGCTTTTCACTGATTCAGGCTGAGAGAGATATGACTTATTTTACATATTTTGATAATTTCACAAAATATTTTTTATTCTATTAATTTTCTTGAATTTTATTACTTATTTCTGATGAAAAGAAGTATTTTTTTAAAAATAACATTGCATTTTTTTTATTATTGGTGAAACGTAAGTGTGAAAAGTGCCATTGTCGCCACGTTTCGTGACCTTTATCCTTAATTTCCGAGAAACTTTGTCGATCGCCGACGAGTAACATTTTGATGAGAATGTTGCGCTCTGCAGTGTTTGCGTCTAGTCTGGCTCAAGGTGCATATAACCTTGCTTATAAGCACCTTTGTCTAGCTGCTAAACTATGGTCGCAGATAACGGTAGATTCATCTTTTACTACTGATGGGAGAGTAATAGGCTGCAAAGCTCTCCAAATTATTGTTTAAAGTTTTGAATATTTTTAAATTTTGTTTAGGAATTTTTTTATAAATGTAATTTCGTATTATGTAAAGGTGTTTTTTTAATTTCAGTATTTTAATTTTACAAATTATGTCCCATTTTACATATTTATTACATATTCTTACTGTTTTCATTAAATATTTATGTACATATTTTTCTGGTCTCTACTCATTAGTCCCATAGGTGTCTGTACGTGGCGCGACAGAGCGTGCGAGGGCCTACCAGCAGGATCCCGGGCTGGCGTCCATGGATCAAGGGAGTCCGTGTGATTAGCCCGTTGACATACCTACGCTGGTCTTCTCAAGCTAAGAAGTGAGTTTTCCCATCGTCACATAGCAACATACATTGGGACACTGCAAGGAAAATGTGCACAATAATGTTGCCCGACCGGGAATCGAACCCGGAGTCGCGTCATGGAACGCCACCAATGAGCTAAACCGCGAGGACCGTTCTACAGGTGTGGTGCATGTAATTCTGTGTTCTAAGGACAGAGGATTATTCTGGGAAGAGGAAGGAAAGATCGCGCGCGGTTCAGGCTCTGTTGCTACAGCTCCGGAGTTCACCTAGTGTTGATCGAAAAAAAACCACATGGATAACTACCGACGAGAGCAGCCGGACACTAGAATTCGCCTCCAGATGGCGGCTGAACTCCACCTAGCTAAGCTGCTACTATCTAAAATCCCCCACTGTCGGGATGCGTAGCCTAAGACTTCCAGATCACAGTGGCTGTGTAGCGTGCTGCAGCGTTTGTTGCCCCGAGCTAACTCAGCAGCGGCAGCTAATGCATGCATGGATGCTTGTGATTTTTGTACACACACCCTGGGATTCAAAGACCGAGTTTGCAGGTTAAGCCGGCCTGTGAATTCCCGACCTGGTGAATTTTCAAAAGTCGGAAAACCCTCAATTTGTGATGTCACACACGTAGCATATGGATAAACCCTTTTAAACACCCGGCAAAATATAAATCCTCCGACAATTGTCGTGTTAATAACTCGTTTTCGCTCAGAAAACTAGGTAATATAATGGTTGAATGAGACTGAGATCATTGTAGTGTCGGACCTTCAATAGTATTTCATAGTAAAATAAGAAAAAAATGTTGGTGTGGTTGGGAGCGCTTTTGATGGCAAATTCAAAAATTCCCAGCAACACAACTTACGTGAGGAGTAGGCCAATGGATGAACTCCCATAGCTCGGGTTCTAGGAGCAACAATAAGAAGAGTCTACAAATATTGTTGCATTAATAAGATCGCTGGAGAGGTAGATACCTTCTAATAATAAAATAAATAATAGATGTTGTCGGGTACCAGATATATATTTAAACTAAAGATCTTTTCGATCGCGTAGCGATTATACTCAGAGCTTGCAGCGTCTGGGCGAATATCGAAGTTCTTTAGAATTCGTTCTTTAGAATTCGTTCTTTAGAATTCGTTCTTTAGAATTCGTTCATTAGAATTCGTTCATTAGAATTCGTTCATTAGAATTCGTTCATTAGAATTCGTTGATTAGAATTAGTTCTTTAGAATTCGTTCTTTAGAATTCGTTCATTTGAATTCGTTCATTTGAATTCGTTCATTTGAATTCGTTCATTTGAATTCGTTCATTTGAATTCGTTCATTTGAATTCGTTCATTTGAATTCGTTCATTTGAATTCGTTCATTTGAATTCGTTCATTTGAATTCGTTCATTTGAATTCGTTCATTTGAATTCGTTCATTTGAATTCGTTCATTTGAATTCGTTCATTTGAATTCGTTCATTTGAATTCGTTCATTTGAATTCGTTCATCTGAATTCGTTCATCTGAATTCGTTCATTTGAATTCGTTCTTTAGAATTCGTTCTTTAAAATTCGTTCTTTAGAATTTGTTCTTTCGAATTCTTCTTTCGAATTATTTAATTTAAATATTGTTGTAATTTACCCACCTGTGACAGTGACGAGGTTGGCGTAGAAGCCCGCGTGGATCATGTACTCGGGCTCCTCGTCCGAAGCGAACTTCTCCTCCAGGACGCTCCTGAGCGCCGCCGCCTCCTCCTTGGAATTGATCACCACGAGGTGCGCCCCCTCCGCCTCGCACATGGTCCGCGCCTCACGCCACGGCACCTTCTCCTCGTGCACCTGCTCAGCGCACAGATTCCCACTCAACGCAAACACTCGAACGAATCTTTCACACATGGTTCGAACGAATCTTTTACACATGGCCCGCGCCTTCCGCCACGGCACTTTCTCCTCGTGCACCTGCTCAGTGCACAGATTCCTCTCAAATACTCGAACGGACACTACTGTATTCTCCTCAATTACCGAGCGGCTCAGTGCGTAACACGCTGATTTTGCAGCCGGAGGTTCGGGTTAGATCCCCTGGCCGGCCATTCCGATCTGGGTTTTTCGGGTTCTCCCTCGATTATAAGGCGAACAAAAGTTTTATTCAGACTTTTTCACTTACAATTTCTAATACATCAATGAGTTAAAAGTTAAAAAGTTAATAGTTAAAGAAAAAGTTTGAAAAATGTTTAAAAAGTAGTTAAAGGTTCAAGAAAAAAAGTTAAAAGTTAAAGAAAAAGTGGGATGGTTTAAAAATGCCACGATCAAAAAGGCCCTTCCACCACCCACCCACATCTTCCCATTATCATCCCAGTCCTTTCATCCCCTATCATTACGCCATCACTTCATTCAGTAGCATCAGGGAAAGCAACCCTGATTATATCCTCTCAAGAAAATTCTTCTTGACGATAATACTGTGGAGCCATCTAGATGAATCACCTAACTTTCGTCTGTCGAAGAACAGGACCAAAAGAGAATTCTCCTAAATTAGATGAACAAATGTTTCCTGGGCACTTCGAAAGCAATTTGCTGAAAAGTGCTTCATTTCTGCACGGCAAATTCTTGACTGTTTCTGTTCTCTTATATTCAGAATATTGTACTTACAATGAATGGAAGAGCTATGCTTATTTCTAAGTTTTCCCGAAAAAACATTTTCGAATTGAAGAATTGGCGGAATTGGGATGCAAATTACTAAAGTTTTGTATGGCAGGTGGCCCTGCGATTGCATCCGGTTATAGGCCTTCAACGAAGTAGCCGGCCCTGAGAATTGCAGTGCACTCGCTCTCCAAGAAATAATACTAATAAACTTCCGACTCTACAAGAACGCTTAAAATATTGGATTTGCGAATAAATTTGCGGTGATATTTACACCGACGAAATCGAAAAATTACAAAAAGCTTTTTCTAAGAAAATCCATGCTTCTGTTACAAATAAGTAAAAAAATATTTGTTGCTAATATTATGAGAAACGAGCAGGTGTATTTTTTCGTTTGAAATGACTAACTCTGAATTACTGCGTTAAACAGTCATTTCCTCAAATAATTCGTTTCTATAGTGACGAATGTGTTATTTGCGGGTACAACGAAGTTATAAAAATTCAAGCTACACTCTCGTAGTTTGCACGATTGCTATGGGAGCACACAAGCCTCCCGATAATTCCAGGGCTGAATATAAATATGCCAATCTGTTTTAACTCAGTCCTTTAGAGCACGAGCGCTCGTTTGCCTATTCACGGGCGAGAGCGTTCGGGCATGTGAAAGAGAATGAGGAGGAGGCTGTGGTTTGCTCAACGAGGAGCAGGGATCTCCAACCCACTCCTTGCATGGGTCCGATAGCTCTTCCATATCACCGTGGCAGCACAGCTCAGCCCAGGCGTTTGCTCACGGGCCCAAACTCGCACATGCAAAAATTTCGCTCGGCTATACCAAATCTTATTAATAATGGTACATTATGAAACGATGATGTAATGGTGGGTATTAATACACGATTAAGCCAAGGCCACCTAGCGGACAGCTACCTAAATCTACCCTCGCATGCTGCCGCAGATGGCTGTGGTTACCGGTCCGCTTGCTAGGGAGTACTGGGAATCAAATAGGACCAAAGTGAAATTACGATCCACTTTATTTTAAATAATATTCCACGAAAAATAATAATAATAAAATAAATTAAAACTATTGAGCACAATATAATATCAAATACAATTTTAATGTACACAATCGAACGAAACATTTGCTAAAACGATTCTCAATGATTAATTAAGTGCCAATACTTGGTTTGTAAACTTCTCTGTGATTGGTCAAGAATCTATATCAAAATGACAACTGTATCGAAATGACTATTATTATGCAACTGATTACAGCCATTAAATGACAGCATTATACAATGGGAGTAGAAAAAATGAGTTTGTTATGTTAATCTAAATGAAACGTGTATCGCCATTGCATGACGAGGCGTTTGAAGAGTGTGCATAGAGTGAAAGGAACAGTGGAATTACGTGATTTTGAATGAATTTTAGAAGAGCTTATTAAAAATGTGTCTACTCAATGGTCGTATCTATTTCATTGTTCATCACGTAGACCTCAATGAATTTTAAAAACTATTAAACAGTTTTCGTACCTTGTAGAAGCCACCGGAGGCCAACCATTCATATCCAGGATATGGCACCATGTGGGTCGGTTTACGCGCTTCAGTTGCCGCAGTAGGGCTGGCGGTGGAGGTCTTGTGGGAAGTTGGGGGACACTTCAGTTGAGTTGCAGCGGGACGAGGATGTTCTGTAATGTAAAGAGATATATATAATCATATTTATAGAGGAATACAACGAGAACCGATTATTTGCCACTCTGCAGAGTATTGCGCCCGCAAAAATAAAAATAATAATAGTAATGGTGGAAGTAATAGTAAACTACAAAAACTACAGTGGGAGAAAAGCTTCTGATAATCTTGGAAAGTTATTTCTTCAGAAGAACATCGGTAAGTTCATTACAAAGTTGTAATCCCGCACTGAAAATAAGAAGAGGATATAAAGCCAATTGGACACACAATATATACCACATAATATTATCTGTTGAAGTATTTTCAGTAACTGACTCCACGCAATAGTCGAGATACACCGTAAATTATGTACGAGATCAAACTTACAGTACTGTATACAATCGAACCTAAGTAAGTACAATTTCAATAATCAGAAATTTTGTTCTCACTTGAAGTGTCTAATATATCCAGTTTCTCATTTACGTTTAAAAACTTGACGTCCAACTTACGAAGGAATTAACTCATACAAATTGGAAAGATAATTTTGAGTTCAATTGCTAAGATGTGCATTATTATGTGCTTAAGTTAATGAACTGGGATTTATTTTTATAAGAAACTTCATTTACCATCCACGTATTATCTGTTGTATTTTACTCCTTATAAACCGTAAACAATTAAAATACAAGAATCGATTAGGGCGTATTAAATTATTTCCAAAGTTTTTATTTGTCTTGTCTTCATCGTATTCTCATAGCACCCTTAATTTTTCACACGTTACCAACGAATTTAACTTTCGCTTCAGTATTCGTGACATGCGTACAACTGACTGAATTTCCTTCGGGCACATTCTTCCCAGAAAGTTTCAACAGAATTATCGGTCAGTAAATGTTAGTAAGAGTTGAAGAAAATGTATTAAAGTACAAACATTTTGGAAAATGCTATCGGAGAATTTGAAGAACATCAAGTTTGTCTTTGTATATCTGTCAAGAACGTCTCTATTTGCAAACACCTATAAAAATCTTGATAAAAAGCAGTCCCAGTTAAATAGATTATACATTATCACTAATAGAGGTGTTTTCGTGTACAAAACTGTCGGAACTTCATATTTACTTTAACTCATTAGAGCCTCCGCATGTTCAGTTTCTACTTAACCAGGTTTGACTGTACTTGAAATATATTAAAATAGCCTGCTACGAAGAGATAAAGAATCTTCAATATTTCTCTAACTTTTTCAAGAGGCTTTTAAAAATAGATAATAGTTTGATTTACATCACCTTGCTGCGTTCTGTTACTCACACCTACGGAGGGGAACCTCTTTACATCTTATTGTCGTAAATACAAGTAATCGTTTTCGAGTAAATTTCTGAGAAGTGTTTCTAATAATAGTAATAATAATAATGATTATAATAATATTAATTTATGTGTTATTATCAAACGAAAAATGTAATCATACTTTGATTGACGTCTATATGATGCAATTCCAGGAAATTGTGAATAAAGGGAACAATGATGATGATGATAATAATAAAATAATAATAATAATAATAATAATAATAATAATAATAATAATATAAAAATAAGTCGGATCGAATAGCCGAAATAACTAAGAGAGGTACCGTGACGATCTCGAATGGAAGGATCGCGGGTTCGAGTCCCACCTCAGGCGTGGGTGTATTTGTGTATGTATGTGTGTGTCGTCCTCTCACCCCTCATTATCATCATTTCATAACAACCCCAGGGGATAAATATCGGATCCAGCTCAATGCTGATCCCTCGAGAACTTACATGCATATGCCGCCGAGATAATGTTACGGAGTCATGGTAAGCGCAGGGAGCATGCACGCGTGGTCCAAGACGATCTAATCGCGAGCAAAAAAAATATAAGGAGAAGTAGAGGAGGCCTGACGAAGAGAAGGATGAGAAGAAGAAGAAGAAGAAGAAGAAGAAGAGTGTGGAGGAGGGCACCATCCATCCTGTCCATTCCCCCATTAAAAATATAATCTCCTTATCAATTCATTGACTAGCCCACGTAGGCCAGTGAAGTTTGGAGTAGAAAGCGAAGTGTGACTCCTAGAATACCATCCCACGTGCATTGAATAATGGCCGTTGAATGTACCTGAGAGCGCGAGCGCCAGGGAGTCGGCGCAGATCTCGACGCGCGCGCCGCGGCCCTCCTCGAGCGAGGCGCGCCAGCGGCAGCCGGCGCCTCGGCCCGTGGCCACGCGCAGGCGAGACGCCCCCGCACCCACCACCACCACAGCCACAGCCACCACCACCGCCACCACCAGCACCAGCACCAGCGGCCCGCGTGCCCCGAGCGCGCCCATCGCACCTCTCGCGCGCGCCGCCGCCCGCGCCGCCTCTTATGCCCACGCCCCTCCCTCGCCCTGCCCCTCCACGCCACACCCGCGCCAAGGGAGCGCCGAACCCCGGCCGGCGTCCATCGCGCCCACGCCCCCCACGCCTCGCCCCGCCACGCCCCGCCACGCCCTGCCCCGTCCCCCGCCGCACCCCGTCCCCCGCCGCACCACGTCTCCCGCCCCACCCCGTCCCCCGTCCCTCCCCGTCCCCCGCCCCGTCCCCCGCCCCGTCCCCCGCCCCGTCCCCCGCCCCCCGCCCGTCACCCGCCCCCCGCCCCGTCACCCGCCCCCCGCCCCGTCACCCGCCCCCCGCCCCGCCCCGTCACCCGCCCCCCGCCCCGTCACCCGCCCCCCGCCCCGTCACCTGCCCCCCCGTCCCACCCCACCCCGTCCCCCGCCCCACCCCGTCCTCCGCCCCATCCCGCACCCAGGGTGTGCCAAACCCCGGCGCTGGTGGCGGGCAGTGTGCGTAAGGCTAAGCCAATAGCTCTTAAGCGTGCGCGTTCAAATTTTGGAACATAAGTGAGTGCGCGACGCATTCAGTGTGCCAAGCTGATTTCTGTTTTTTTTCTGCAACTAAACAGTCAATTATTAAAGGCACAGTCAATTCATTACAACCCGTCTCCTTCCTCCTCGTCGTATTTGAGCAAAAGCTTCTTTTCATCAAAATACGTAATACAATTCAAGAAAATTAATAGAATAAAATTATTTCGTGGAATTAGCAAAATATGTAATATAGTACTAAATATGTAAAAAATATGCAAGAAAAAATTCAATATTGTGTAGGAGAGAAACTATTCGTGAACATCAAAATTTTGAGGACGGTAGATAGAAAGATACAAAATACGTAATTACATAAAAATCCGGTCAGTACTCACCACTCTAGTCACTCAGAATCCACATTAGCTCACTTCGTGAAGAAGTTGTGGTGGTCAAAGCAGGTGTGATGTTTCTTTCGGGGTTCTCCCTTTTTGCTCTTGTCTCTTATTCCATCATTGTTGATTCAGTCATTCCTACTATCCATCCTACCCATTCCCCCCACTAAAAATATCATTTATTTATCAATTCAATGACAATCCCACGTAGGCGAGTGAAGTTTAGAGTAGTAAGCAAAGTGTAACTCCTAGAATATCATCCAACATATATTGAATAATGACCACTGAATCTACCAATGTTTTGACGTAAAAATACATGTATGAGAAAGTTGAATGAAAACACGTTTTTAGAGAATGCCAAGATAATGTTTTTAATAGAAAGATCTCAAAAGTTCTTTGTTGAATTTTATTCATGTATGAAACATTTTTTCGTTTCCTCATTACATATCTTCTTATATTGATATTCTGCCACACAAAGTTCAAGTGTGTGTGTATATATATATATATATATATATATATATATATATATATATATATAAAATAAACATTTCCTTTCCTCTTATTTTCTTTCTATATTCTTTCCTTCTTTCTTTCTTCTTCGTGTTTTACAAACTAACGATTCTAATAAATTTGGATAGAAACATTTCTGGATACATTAAACTAACACTTAACGAATGTGGGACACGTCGATTCCAAAATATTGAACTAGGACGTGATTCATTTGAAATTCTCGACAATCTGAAATAAAATCTGGGGCGAATTGTGCTGAGATACCTAATCTAATTATTCACTCAGAAATAGTTTTGAAAAGTGACTTGCATTTTTTCCTTTTCCGTCGTTGCATTTCATCAATGTGAATATCCCTAACAACTCATTTGCTTGCTTGCAACACAGTAGATATTAAATCAATGATTTAATACTCGTCCTCGTAAGAGATGCGTTGTGCGGAGTTAAGGGTGAGGCATGACGAAACCTTACTCTTGCCTCGTCGAATAAAATCCGTAATTACTAGTTCAGTGCTCCAGAAAAGTCTCTCCGCATTGACCCCAGCCGGGCCTCCTATTAAAGAGACCGGGAGAGGTGGCTCAGTGCATCACTGTAGTCCCTCAGACCGGGAGGTCCTAGATTCGAGTCCCGACCGCGACACGCTTTTCGACACTAGCTTGTCAGCTAGGTCGAATTCAGTCGCTGTCTGGAGGAGAATCCTAGCGGCCGGCTGCTCTGAGTGATAGTTTTTCCGTGGTTTCTCCGATTGACACCCGGCGAATGCCGGAGCAGTACCCTAACAAACGGCCCACGGACCGCGCGCGATCTTTCCTTCCTATTCCTTGTTCTATCCTCTTCTCTTACACACACACTTACACTAACATGCACTACACTACCACTCATGCCGGGAGACCGGTCGGGGAGCTTACAGCTTGTCCCGCCTGGGGCGGTGCTCCACTGGCGGGAGATACCTGGTTGAGAGGAAACTCCGCCAGTTGACGGTAGGTCAGCGCCGGATCTCCGCCATCCTGCGGGGAAAAGATCAATGCCACCTCCCGAGGAAAAAGGCGCACTACACCTACGGGACTAATTACCTCTGTAGTTGACGCGCCCGGAATCACGAATCAATCAAATCTATTAAAGATGCCAATGATGTTGGTAGCAAACAGATTGCTGCAGAACAAATGAAAGGGACAACACTTTCAGGTATCTGTTATAATTGTTGTGAGTGCGATATTTACGATTTTTTGTTACATGCTGCTACCAACATGCCCCAAGCCCCAAGGTGCCACTGCGGAGAGACTTCTGTGGCGTGCTGTAGTTTGGATACCCCTGGGCTAGAATATCAGTGTTGATTGTTTAACAAAAGATAGGAGACGTTTCGGAGGAACAAAGTGTTTGAATCATGCTTGGAACCACAAGCATTCAAGCAACGACTACAGTTATGTAAATGATGACGAAGATACTTGCTATTCTTTTAAACATGCTTCAATTCTAGAGTAAAATATCAAGATGAAATTGAATTAATGTGTTCGTGTCGTCAGAATGTGTGTTTGTGATAAGGCATTTACTTAACGTTCATTGAATGAGGAAACTAACAAAAGCAAGTTATGTATAAGAAATACTTTTGATGTGATAGAGATTATTCCAACAACAATCTCTTGTAATTGTGCTCCGATAAAATGTAGAGACAAGCGTTTTGTGAACGAAGTAAGTTACTGAATAATTACTTGTCGTACAAAAGTATAAGTACACATTATGTTTTTAGAAGTGAGATGTGTAAAGGGAATTTCCAGTCTTTACTCGCAACTCTCCGAGCTTATGTCAAGAAGGCGAGAAATCATATAAAATTTCCTTGTTCTGAAAAAAAAACAACGAGAGTTTGAAAGAGTAATTAAATGATGTGGTTTGACCTGCGATCATTGAGTGGCAGTCCAGCACTCGACGCCTATGACCGACATTTCAGTGACGTATCGACTGAATTGACAGGCGTCAGTTTGCCACAGTCCTTTCGTTAAAAATTCACCATGTCCAAAGTTGACATTAAAGCATTGCGAATTATTGTGAGAAAAATAATCATACGAAGAACATTATAATGATATATTATTATATTTTCACGTAGAGCAAACAATTTTAATGATTTGTATTAAGATGTGCATGTTATTCTATATCCATAAATATCATTTGAGCCAGTACTAACATTTGTGATCTCTACGTTTGTGAGAGCTCTCATTTCGAGAACTATTCATAGTCCAAATCGATTACACTGTTGCTTCTCATGCAATCTCCTTGGTGAAGAGAGCAATCTCCGTGGTGTTGCTTTCTCGAATACGTAGGGGAGAGTGTAAAGGGATAAGTCATTTTCCATATTTTGCTGAACAATTTTGTTTTTGCATTACATTTGTGGTACAAATTTGCCTTATTAAAATCCCGTACTGTGATATTAATAATATAAAACGATCCCTACCCAAGTGCCCATCCAAGTGCTCTCATTGAACTGGCTTGTTCGAGGATTTAAATATCAGCTGACGCTCGGCTCATCTGGCTGGCAGTGTAACGTTTTACATGCAGGGTTTTGGGTGAACACTTGATAATGATGCTTTATACAAGACACAAATGCACACGTAACTGTATGTTTTATTAACGCTCACAATACCATACTGGCTGGTCATGCCTTGTGATACAGCGATGTGCTGTTCGATACATCGATGCACGGTTATCGTTACAGGCAGAAGAAGACATTTCGCCGAACAATTCTGTCTTTGGCAATTCTCAGCAGCTTTACAACAGTCAAATGATCGTACGCGGACTTGAGCCAAACGCCCTCGCAGGGGAGGGGTCGAGGTCGCATAAGCGGTCACGATCTCTGGTGGAGAGTTGTAGACGACTGCCCAGGCCCTAAGCTTCACGGTGCGACTCACGTCGATAGCCTCAAGGTGGAGGCAGTCAGGAGACGGGAAGGGGGCACCGAGCCATCCGGACCTTTGTTCGGGTGGCTAGGAGCTCTGAGCTGGCCGGGCGGCCAGACCCAGGCATTGTATGGGGAGGTCGTGAAAGCAAACTGCGTTCCGTCGGGATCTGGATACTAGCCCGTCGACGTACTTCGTCGACGCGTCGGCGAATGGGAGGGGGGGACTGAGGATGGAAGTGAAAAGCTTCGATCAGAGGTGTTGTCAGAATGTGTGTTTGTGATAAGGCATTAATATAAAAGGCATATAATAATAAGGCATAAACTTAACATTCATTGAATGAGGGAACTAACAAATGCAAGTTATTTAGAGGAATTACTTTTGATGTGATAGGAATTATTCCAACACAAATCTCCTGTAATTGTGGTCCGATAAAATGTAGAGACAAACATTTGTGAACGGAGTATGTTACTGAATAATTACTTGTCTTACAAAAAATGAGTACACGTTAAGTATTTAGCAATGAGATGTCTAAAAGGGAGTTTCCAGTCCTGCACAGCGAAGAGGACGGAGGCAGCGAGGCTCAGTCGAGGACGGCGGGGCTGTCAGAGTGGCGCCGCCGGCGGCCGCCAGCGTAATTAGCGCACCTAATCGCGCATGCGCCTCCCGCGCCACCGCCGCAACGACGCATTGTATTCAGATGACGCGCCCCCCCCCCCCAACCCCAAGGCCCGGCCGGAGGGGTAGTGGACATGCGCGTGTGCCTTGCGCCCTGCGCTCCGTTCAGTCTTCACCCTGGTGGGCTGCCATCCCACGCAATTTCTCGTTCTACCAGGGGCCGTTAACTCCGGAGTGAGCATCTAAGCCAGAGTTGTCAAGGTCGATGCTACGAGTGGGAGTCCGCGGCACGAGTGACACGCCGAAATCGCCCCTCCACGCAGTTCATCACCCCGCCACCAGAGACAACGCCATCCCTATTGTAAAACGGCGAGGTTACTAATAGATCTCTTTCCCGACGCTAGTCGCGCAGAGAAGCTCGTGGCATGCTACGGTGCCACGACGCGTGCCAAAGCCATCAGTAGAAGACCTTGACCCCACTGCTCTAATGGAATTTGGTACGTTCAAGCATATTCCCTGTGGTGTGTAGTTTGTACACCAGCAACCTCCTTATTTACTCTGTGTCATGGAGTTTTCAGATCGTTTCAATCCGTTGCCCGTGGTCGTGTTACTCGTCGGAAATGTATAGTGAATGTCAAGTCACCCTCGATCTCTTTGCGTAGCTAAATTTCGTTACGACCACGTTGTTTGCGTGACTCACCAGACCGTGTGTTTTCCACAGGAATTTTCCCCTGCCTTTTGTTGTTTCTGTGAAACTACTTGCCGAAGTTAGTAATTTTCGTCCGTGATGCGTACTGTTTTCATTACTATCTTCAGATTTAGGGCTATCATTTCCACTTACTTGAAAGAAAGATTGGGGTCTTTGTTGAGTTAGACTTGTTTTCTTTGTATTTTCTTTTGATCATAGCAACACGTTATTAATTAATTTGGGTCATTTTCAAACCACTCAGTGAATCCACTCCTTCGACATCATTCCCAGTCATTCGCCATAACGCCTCCGCTATTTGATTTTGTTTTCGTCTTCTCCCCAACAGCAGCTAATACCGCCCTCGCCTTTCCGAGGATCTATCGCCCCCTCTCCCCTCCCCTGCCCCCTGCTCTTAACGGCTCTTCCTCGGGCGGAACTGGAGGGTCCTTCCGCCAGGGCGCGCTCGCTCCGCTCCGCTTCATCCGAAGGACGCGTTAATTCCGGCGAAGCGGCCTTCCCGCACGCCGCCTTATGAACCTCGAGCCACTTCACGGCCCTCGCCCGCGATATTGAGAGAAAAAAGTGGCGCTACTCGCAGGATATACAATAGCGTCTGAACGAAGACCTCCATTAGAAGATGTGAAGTCGTTTCGGCCCCTGGGAGAGAGAGAGGGAGGAAATGTCAAGCTTCAGCCGACAGACTTGAGAACAAAGACTGAAGCGTATTGTTCAAAGATCGAAGATTCAAAGCTCACGAATCCCAAACATCTGAATTTTTTAGATATTAATGGCCAACGTAGTATCCCTAGCTTGAAGACATTTTAAATAATTTGAAATCGATAATAAAATGTTAGAGCTGTTTATGTGTAGAGTAAAATAAAAAAAATTGAAACAATCTGAGCGTGCGTCGTTTGAACTCAAAATTTCTCCAAACTACTTTTAATTAACACAATGAATATTTTAAACTCTTAATAATTGTTTGAGCATTTTCAAATAAATTGACAAAAAAAGGTCATTTTGAAACCAGAAAACGCACTCTCCAATTTTATTAAAATATGCTATTTGCAAGGAATATATAGCTTTGTATTGTAGATAGAATTATTTAAACATATTTTTGAATCATGTGCAGTTTCAAAGGGCCTCCGCCAAATCTTCCGTTTCTAGTGTGTAGTACGTGTAGTGTGGCTGAGGAGCAGCTAGGGGGAGAGACTGTGTGGAACGCAAGACGCCCAAAGACCGCGAGTGGCGTAATTGCAAGGGCGAAGTGGACGCAATGAAGACCCTGCGTCGGGAGGCAACGGCCTGGAACCGGGGACGTCAAGGGCCCGAGAGCGCTGTCATTGCGTGGCTCCTGCTGAGAGGCTCCCGTACAGAACAAAGGACTCTGCGACTCCCATACGCCTTCCCATGTCCGCGCGCATTTTAGCAAGTGGTGACTATACTCTACAAGAATTGAAGACCTTGCGGCAATAACCTGCAATGACACATTTCTCAGGAAATTGAGATAATAGTGATTTTCGACGCCCCTTAGATGTATCTAGATAAATAGTGTCAAGGTCTGCTACTGATGGCAGTGGCACGCCTCGCGGCACCGTGCCATGCCACGAGCTTCTCTGCACCACTAGCGTCAGGCGAGGAAACTTAGTAGTAACCCCGCCGTTTTACAATAGCTATGGCGTTCTCTCTGATGGCGGGGGTAATGAACTGCGTGGAGGGGTGATTTCGTCGTGGCACTCGTGCCACGGACTCCTGCTCGTGGTATCGACATTGACAACACTGCTCTAGAAGAATTGAAGACCTTCCGGCAATAACATGCAATGCCACATTTCTCATGAAATTGAGATATTAGTGTTTTTCGACGTCCCTCAGATGTATCTTGGGACGTTGGGTTTTTATTTTAAAGATTTGCCGTAAGATGGCAGTGTAAATCATAAATTAATGTACTTTATTCCAATGTGTAGAATGCAACGTCTAAACTTTTTACTTCCCTTTTTCTCAAAACTTACGTATAGCGGCATAACATTTTATAGCTCCGAGGTCTTTAATTGTAGGCTGATTGGGAGACGCTGCGCCCTAGGCGTAGTTACTTACGTTTATCTCATCGTACTACAACCTTCATCACGGCGAAACGCGGATCCATCGCGCGTGGGAAATTCCAACCGTGATAACGCATCTTTCTTCGGGGCGAAATACAGAACCTTCATACTGCGTGCTCGTGAAGTGCACACCGCCAAACTGCGCCCTTTTGACCTAATATACACGCTTCCTTTTGCGAACGATTTCTAGCGAACGACCTAGCGGAGAAAGAAGGTATTCCTTGGGCGACAAAACAGGCGATTTGAATTTAGTTCAGAGGCTTCATGTAGGCTTGAGGATCTTGTACATGCAAGTAAATCTACTAACATGGGACAGCCGGATTTATTTCCCCTCCGAAGGAAGGCGTACGAAGGATTTTTTCGCCGGATCGGGTTTGAACCCGCAATCTTGGGTACAACAATCCGATACGCTGACCGTTATAACATCCGAATCCGCAAACGCCTTTACACCTTTCGATTCCTACAGATTCCCTCTCTCCGAATGAGACTTAATATCGGCAATACGAAATATATTTTATATACTTCATCAATGTCATATACAGTTACTTTATATTATAATGAAATTCTATTCTGCACTGCTGCAGAATGATTCATGATCAATATCATAGGAGGAAAAAGTATTTTGTAGGACGTCATTTATCCCAACGTTGTTTTTATAGACGTCACTTGTCCCAATTTTCATCCGGGAGACAATACAGGCAGATTTAAATGACATACGTTGACGCTTAATGACCACATCACATTCAAATAAACATTGCAAGATAAGGAATTTTAACTTGTGCTGTATATATAGCCCGCTGGATCACTTGCGTTTCGAAATAGAACGCGAATACTGAAGAGTTAACACTTTGCCATAGAAGGTCAGGTCAATTTACATTTACTACAGGTTACTCAATCCGACTTCCTGACTTTTCCATCGCGGTCGGACTTGGTCTGACACGAATTTCTCTGACATAAAGTTTTGTGGAGCCATCTGTAGGTTAATTAATAAACTACAAGACTCTATAAGTATTTAATAGTAAGCTGGTGCTCTTTATGCACTTAAGTGAATTTCTACTCTTGATATAATGTTTAGCTTTTAATTGTGTTAGTGCTATACCGTAAATAAAAAGTAGGCAAAGTAGCAAGCTTTCTCTTACTGTCGAAGAATTGTGTGATATGCTGGAGGTCGATTCTATGTAATTTACGTGTCTCTTTTGGTGGAGGTTATCCTTTTGAATCACATGAAAGTGATAGAGAATAAAACGAAAATGAATATTCACGAAAAACAAACTAGTGGCGGACTGTTGAGTGTTTTCCAAGAACGGGCGGGCCAAAACTTACATTTACTTCTCCGAGTGCAAAACAAAGGATCATCTCGGCTCCCGCCTTAAGCAATTGAGGCGTGAGCTCCACTGTAGAAAATCACGATTAGGGTGGCGACTTAAGGCCGAGCAATGGACGACGAGGATGAACATTTAAGGCAACCCTGCTGTCGCTTCCATTCCACTGCTCATATTGAAGCGCCATCAAACCTGCCAACGACTGCCACCGTGGCGAATGGTCTGCGTCCACTCAGCTGTCCTCTCTATTGGAACACCGGACGGTAATTCGCTCGAGGGCGGCTACCGGTGTTGGTGGGGCCCACGTGCTCGCTCGCATGCGCGTTGCGTCTAGCGCTCTTCAGAGGGCGGGGCGCTCCTTGGGCGCTCAGACAGTGGCGCTCTCCACCGCCCACTTGACCACGCGCCCCCCCGCCCGCCCGCTCCGCCCCCTCGCCCCGCCCTCCCGGCTGCGCTCATTCCCCCGCCCACTCGTTCCCCCGTCCGCCCATCCGCCCGCTTCCCGGCCCGCTCCTGCGCCTGCTCCCCTGCCCGCTCCTCTGCCCGTCCACTCCTCTACCCGTCCGCCCGCTCGGCGGCCCGCCCGCTCCCCCGCCCGTCCGTCCGCCCGCTCCCCCGCCCGTCCGTCCGCCCGCTCCCCCGCCCGTCCGTCCGCCCGCTCCCCCGCCCGTCCGTCCGCCCAGCTCCCCCGCCCGTCCGTCCGCCCGCTCCCCCGCCCGTCCGTCCGCCCGCTCCCCCGCCCGTCCGTCCGCCCGCTCCCCCGCCCGTCCGTCCGCCCGCTCCCCCGCCCGTCCGTCCGCCCGCTCCCCCGCCCGTCCGTCCGCCCGCTCCCCCGCCCGTCCGTCCGCCCGCTCCCCCGCCCGTCCGTCCGCCCGCTCCCCCGCCCGTCCGTCCGCCCGCTCCCCCGCCCGTCCGTCCCGCCCGCTCCCCCGCCCGTCCGTCCGCCCGCTCCCCCGCCCGCTCACCCCGCTCCTCCGCCCGCTCCCCTCGCTCCCCCGCCCGCTCCCCTCGCTCCCCCCGCCCGCTCCCCTCGCTCCCCCGCCCGCTCCCCTCGCTCCCCCGCCCGCTCCCCTCGCTCCCCCGCCCGCTCCCCTCGCTTCCCCGCCCTCCCGCTCCCCCGCCAGCCCGCTCGTTCCACCGTTCCCCGCCCGCCAGCCAGCCCGCCCGATCATTCGACTAAACCACTCCAACACCCACTGACGCAAACATCCGACCGTCCGCCCGCCCGGACGTAACTGTGGATAAATGCACTATTGGGGACCTTCAAACAGAAAATAACTAGAGAAGAATTCATTTTGGATAACTAGCGAATATGTGCGTTTGTTTACAATATTTTATTTTTTTATTTCGGTTAGTTTGACTGAAAGTTATTTCACCGCAAAACTCGTAGTTGATGCGAGGGTTATTGGTGCGTTTGTCGTAAAGTATCATGTTTTAAACATATTATCAATACAATTTTGAGAATTACAATGTAGATGTTGCCTGCGTGGCTTTTACAGATTTTTTCAGGACAGGATGAGGGGATCTGGATACGGCACAATGCGATATTTCGAATAGCATTTCGCAAATGTACTGGGTTGGTCCGCTTTATCAGTTCGAATATCTCCAAACTGGCACCAGGGTGGATACGTCACTCAGGACACGTTCCCTACTCCATTTTCCTAAAAGCAGGATGTCGCTACGGCCGACTAGATTGCTTTCCACGGCACAACTCTGCGTTCGATTCCCGGCCGGGTAAATAACAACTGTGCGCTTTCCTTACAAATATCTCAGTATGTATTGCAGTGTGACGATGAGAAAGCCCACCCTAAGGTGAAGAAAGCGAGTATATAAGACGAAGGGATGTTTTCGTGCTAACCACACGAACCACTTATCGCATGGCCGAGAAACTGGCTCACCGCTGGTCGGTCGAGTCCCGTAGCGAACTGTCGAGCCACAGGACAGAACAAGACAAGACTGGAGAGGATGTCGCGGCCGCGAGAAGTACAAATACAACTCAGGAGGCCACTGGATCCTCAGGGATCCGGCGTCTTAAGAATACCTTTCGCCTTCCTACTCTCGCCTAAGCCCTAACCACATGTGTCTTGCAGGGAAAATGGATAACCAGGCGAGCGTTTTAATCCTCCACAGAACTTTTACAAGTGGAGCGAATCCAAGACCCGCCCCGCAGATATTCAACATTCTCAAATGATCGAGCTTCTGTTTCAGGCAATACGAACAAGCAAAATTGTCCCAACTGTTCCATATGAACCAAAACCGTTGGAACAGACTTCTTAAAAGAGAATAAACTCGAAGCATCTGGAAGAAGTGAATGTACGTATCTTATCTGTCGGAAAACTTCTGCCTTTGATCCCTCAATATCAGTAGTAGGCGATACGTACATGCACAATGTCCCGGGTAGTCTTGATGTGTGTGATCTGAAGACATTGAGACAGAACTGAAAGCCGCAATAGGCTGTACCAATTAACAGCATTCACACGTCATGATCGTGTGTACCTGAAGTTTTTGTCGCACTACGGACTCAATAACCTGTGCAAGCAATTCAACTTGCGAAATAGACCAGTGCGATACAAAATGACAATTTGTCAAGGGCTGTACAATATTTGGACAGGCAACTTGGGAGACGAGAATCGCATCCTCATCTCTATTGTAAAAAGGCGGGGTTACTAATAGTTTCCTCTCCCGACGCTAGTGGCGCAGAGAAGCTCGTGGCGTGGCACGGTGACGCGAGGCGTGCCGCTGCCACCAGTAGGAGGCCTTGACACCACTGCACTATACCATCAAAGCAGGAGAGGCCGTGAGTAGCTTATCTATGAAACTACGATCTCTTGTATGACGCCAGTACTATGGCACTTTCACGGTCGCTCTTTTTTTAAATATAAGGTCGCATCAACTACTCGGTCATTAGCGACTACTATTGGATGTAATGGTGTGAGGATAAAACGATATGGTGATGATATGGGGTGAAAGGACGGACACACATAACCATGCCCGAGGTGGGACTCGAACCCGCGACCCCACGATCCAAAACAGCACTCTCCATACTCCAAACGTATTCTTGTTCTACCGGGGGGACAAGTCCCCGGGGTGGGCTCCTGGGCGCTAGCCTTTATCTTCCCTCCCCTCCGACTCACAAGTACACCGACAGGCCGGTAACCGGATCCGGCCGATACCCAGTTAGCACTCGCGGCAACCTCCCCATTCAATGCCTGGGTAACGGGCCGCCCTGCCAGCTCAGAGTTCCTAGCTATGCGGGCTAGCACCGGAGTCAGCGTTGTCGTGTGACAACGCGCCACTCACATGCGCCGGGACACCCAGTCCCTCCTCTAAGCCCAGAGTATTAGGCCATTGCCACGACGAAGCCAAGAGCCCAACTGGGGGCCACCTGAACTGAGATCCAGACGACTCGGAGCCCCCATCCCGTCTTCCCACTGCCTGCACCTTCAGGATAACGATCTGGGTCGGGTCGTAACCAAGGCAACCTGACGGTAGGTCATTTCCCGCCGGACTTCTATATGTGGATTCCAGAGTACCCCGAAATGTCTCCTTCACCCAATCCTGCCTTAAAGTCGACGCGCCAGGAGCCCGACTGGTTGGTTGCCGTGTTGAACCGACAACCAGGAGCTTAGCGTCGCCTGCTCACTGCCTACACGCTCGGCTAACGACCTGAGTGCGGCCGCGAGACTTAGGGTACGGGTGATCGTCTACGATTCTTCACCAGAGACTGTGCCCACCTACGTGGTCACGTTCCCCCGTGAGGGGAACTACTACGACACTATGGAACTACTACGGCACTACTACATTAGCGATCTTGGCCATGCGGCCTACGCGGACTCCCTTGCGCACGCCTCTGGCTGCCCCCTGCGGATGCGACGCAGGAGGAGGAGGAGGAGGCGGCCTGCAGAGCGCGCCACGGGGCGCAGGTGGAGAAGGGCAATGCCCCGCCCCTCCCCCCCCCCTAGCTGCATTCCGGGGCTCGCCGCCAGGACCGCTGGCTCGGCGGCCGCCGCGCCGCCCCGCGCCGCATGCTCGCCCGGGCCCCGCCCCGGCGCTTCTGCTCAGAATAACAAGGTTCTTTCTGGCGTTTTCGCGGAAATGATGTTTTTCTACTCCCATTTTATAATGCTGTTATTTGATAGCTGCAACCAGTTGCATAATAATAGTCATTTCGATACAGTTTTCATTATGATGCAGGTTCTTGACCAATCACAGACTTTACCAACCATGTATTGACACTTAATTATTGATAATAGTGTTAGCAAATGTTTCGTTCGATTGTGTGTATTAAAATTGCATTTTTTAATATATTATGCTCAATAGTTTTAATTTCTTTTATTATTAGTATCTTAACGTGGAATATTATTTAAAATTAATTGGAGCGTAATTTCACTGTGATCCTATTTGACTAGCGCAGTACTCCTTCGCAGGCGGACAGGTAACCACAGCCACCTTCGGCAATATGCCAGGGTAGATTTAGGTAACTGTTCGCTAGGTGACCTTGGCTGAATCAACTGCCACGAAACTATTTATTGTAAAAGTTTAACTTATAAAAGTCATAGAAAAAGTATCGTATGAAACTCGATGTAATCGTATTAATACACTCGTGTTAAGTTTCGCTACTCGTTTCGTTCCTTGCTCGTATCGTAATATCACACGTGCGTATTAATACCCATCTTTACATCACCGTTTTATAATGTACTATTTGAGGTGTTCGACCTCTCTGTTGTCAGATATATTATTCCATACTAAACAGTTTTCAAATCAGAATTGTAGATCACGTACGCAGCCTCGATAGGGGGAGGTGCAGCCCCCTCAACAATAAAACACATACAGCGGCGGTTCATAGTATAATTTGTAGGTGGTTGCAGTTAACACACATACAATAGATGTTACAAAACAGAACTGCAGGTGAAGCATAACGTCAGATGTACAAATAAAAATATTGAATTTTAATGAGTATTCCTATTCCAACAGCGTGAACTATCACGACCCATAGCAACAAAAACAAGGACAACAGTCTTTCTAAAAGCTCGCCTTTATACCCATAAAGGCTACAACAAAGTTTTCACGCTCTCTAACAATCCTGTGTTGAATGTGACTTCGACTCTCCAGACGCTTGCAAAACATGAGAGATGCGCACAAAAAGTAAGTTGACATTTGATCACAACTCAGGTCGTCGGCATAACAAACCTCACCAGCAAGAAGAAACTTGCCGAAATCTTGAAACGAAACGGAGCTCAAAGAAGAAACACGCTATTGAAGAAATGATAATTCGCTTTTAAAATAAACTGTGAATCAATGAAAGGAATGAAATAATGGTTGCCCAAATTTGCAACCGAGCCAGAATCCATCACTGATCATTTTATGAGAATTAATACATATGAGCATGCGTTTTGAAGAATCAATTGACAAATTTTGCTTTCAGAATCTGAAAAATACGGAGCGACTTGTTTTGCAGGAGAAGTACGTGAGGCCGTTGCTCAATGCAGACCACCCTAGGGAGATATTTACTGGCTGTTACTCCACGAAGAATGTTCCTTGTGTACATTCCTCGTTAATTGATGTCCGTGTGTCTCTGTCTGCAATGCAAGGTCGGGGAAAGGACTTACAAGTCCTTCGTCGAAGCGTGTGGACCGATATTCAACAAAAGGAAAATGTAAAAAGATTTCCTAGTATGCATCTTCAGTAGATTTTTGCAAACTTCCACCAAGGCATTCTTCGGCTATAAACAGATGCATTTTGTAAGAATAAGAACCAACGAAATCTGTATAAACTCGCTTATAGCATTGTTTGAGCTAAAAATTGTAATCGAAAGGATCACAGTCTTTGTATGAAATGGAGGTACACATGGTGTTGCAGCTCATGATATGGAGAGATTTTAAAAGTTTTAGTGCTGATTTTGGGAAAAGGATTAACGGAAAGATATACATGAGTGTAGTTATCTAGATCACACTACGCAGAATGCAGTGTTCAAACGTATCTGAGCGTCGTAGATAATAACGACGGTGTCAGAGTTTCACATGTAGTTCATGTATCTGATACGGTGGGTGGCTGGATATTTTAAAAGTTATTTTCTCTTACTTCACCCCAATATATCAATAACACGCTACAAAAACAAGCAGCAAACACAAAAAACTAACTTAAAATTCAATAAACAGAACCAATTAGGTTGAAGTTTTAAATGGCAATAATTTAGAATTTTTGTATACTTTGTATAATTTAGAATTGTATTCCGGCTGTAACGTTCAGAAGATGACTGTTGAAATTTATCAGTGAACATTTCTAGATCGTGCTGGCGGTCGAAATATCGTGCTGGCGGTCATTTACGAATACAATGCTTTAGAATATCAGTTGATCTGTACGGAGGGTCTCAGAATAAATGATACAAACTTGGAGCATTTAGGAGTGCAGAAAATGATCATTATTACCAATGAACGTAAAGTGGAAAGTTTTATATAACGGAGTTGCACATGTAACATTCGCCACTGATATTTTGAAAACCCCGTGTTCGACTGATGCTCGAAATCTCATTGGCTGCGTCAGAAAGGATTTGTGTATTGAAGGTTGACTAATAATTAGAGGCAAATATGTGTAATTCCGTTATTTGAAATTTCCCAATTGAAATTCATTGGCAAAAAATGATCATTTTCAATCCCTCTAAATGATCTAAAAGTTTCTAACATTTATTCTAAGATACCTGAATATCAAAAATGTGAAACAGTGTGGAGAAAACACACTAGACAAAATTAGCGTTAGTAAGTGCTGGTATCATTAATGGCAAATTGTATTTATTTACTCTATGAAATGATTTCTGTGTATTAAATTGCATATTGAGCATGAAAATTTCTCATTGTTTAATTTAGATTTTTACATAAAAATATTCCTAACCTAAATATAATAAACATTTTTCAATATCGGAATCTACATTTTGCAATGTTAAATATTGGCTTGAGTATAGGAATACTGAACTTGGTTAATTCATTTTACATTTCAATAATCATAAAACATCTATTCCTCTCACATGCTCTGTCAGTTAATACTAGTTATTTCCTTTCTTCACGTAGCAATGTCAACATCAGTCTATACAAAGCGAAGTCTCAAATAATAGGACATTTGGGAAAGGAAGAATATTCTATTTCTATTTCTTGTAATATCGGGTTATAATTGGTCATTTCTCTGAAATGTCTCGTTAACTGTCACACTGCATTTTACAACCACTGTAAAGTCTCCTGATTGACAACGCGCTAGGACGTAATTTGTGTACACCGCTTTGCTGGGTGATTTACATATTTCCCGAAGGGGATATAAAAGATACTTTAAAATTGACTGGAATGTACAGAGAATGAGATGATCAAGGCATAGACACTTCAAAAATAGTATCTTACACTTCCAGATATGCTTTAATTTAAGGTGATAATGTTCACTCTCCTTTGATACTACAAATATCTACAAAAGAACCGGCATCCGAAACAGTAAAGACAAAGTATTTGTTGGGACTTGTCTAATAAAACCCAAGTGAAGTAAATAGTAAGGGTACACAGACACTGAAACAATAGTAATTACATCAGTATTTAGGTATCTATCACAAGTCTCTCTTAATTTATTTGTCCCTCGTAAAGCGCGTACACAATTGACATTTGGTCCAAATCAATAAATGACATACAATACGAATATTAATGTGATGAACTGTTCCTCTTGAGAACTTCAACGTCGATTTCAAATCAACTAAATAGCAACCGTACATAGGTGCTGGAATCACTGCAAACACGTCAGAAATGCTTTCTTTGTTCTCAATATTTCGTTCGGAAGACAGTCTCGCGACAGAAATCGGATCTGCGAAGCACGGGAAGTGCAGAATACGATTCCGGAACCCACATGGCCTTTTGAGAAGGGATGGAGCAGTGGGTAGTCTGTCGCACACGTGGCCTGAACCGAGCTTAAACTTTTGCACGGACAAACATTCTTTACTGAACAGCAATATTTATAAATAAGTATCCACTACTTAAACCTTCAAATAACCATAAACTTAAAAATCAATAATAATTTATAAAGTTGAACTTGTGAAAGACGTGTTCAATTTCAGACTTGCGTCCAAATAATACCTATAATACCTCTCCATCTCACATAAGTGAAATTCTCTGTATGATTCTTTAAAATTTCTTTGTTTAATTAAATTTTCATTTTTCATGAATTACATCTATTTTATTTGCGTTTTAAAGTATGTTTCATCTTTGTAAGGAATCATTTATATCATTCATGAATTAAGTTATATGCAACTAGTCTTCTTTAAAACTGTTACTTGTTTTTAATAAAAACAAGCTTTGAGTCGATTTAAGAAAACTTGGAACAAAATCTTTGGAAAATATGTTTATTATATAATGAACGACAATAAATACATCATTTTCATTGAAGGAAGCACCTCCAATCTCTCCCTTTGAAATAGACGACGAGTCAAGTTTAATTCATAGGGAGATGACAAATAGTAACGTTTTTTACTAATGTAATTTTGATATTGTGAACAAAAATTTGTTTAAAGTTATGAAGTTATAGATTTAGAATCCAAAAGTTTATCAACCTTCTCTTACTTTGATCATAGTCATCACCAGCGTCAATATTTAGGTAGAATTTCAGTTTCGAGGGAGAATCCAAGATTTATAACCATGTTCATTTACGCTGCTGATATAGAAAAAGAATCTTCGACGTTCGATTGAAATGAGTATGCCAACTTTTAAAATGAGCATGCCAAAGACACTTTCGAATTAGTTTTGAACATTATTATTAGTGGAAATTCATGTAAACTTAAACGTTTACACTCTTGGGTCATTCTCAAAATGCGAAGTATTAGCCAGTGTTGATTCATTCGCCCAGTGTTTTGTTTACCTCGCCTTACCCTGTTATTTGTATGGATTTGGTGCAGTGCGCGTGTGGCAAAGTAACACAAGTCCAAAAAAAAACAAAAAACAGAAGAGGTAAGTATTAGTGCCCGTACCCGAGTGTTTGATTGATTCGTGATTCCGAGTGCGTCAACTACAGAGGTCGTTAGTCCCGTAAGTGTAGTGCGTGTTCTTTCATCAGGAGATGGCGGTGATCTTTTCCCCGCTGAATAGCGAGATCCGGTGCCGACCTTTCAGCGGGGTTTTCCTCAACTAGGTATCTCCCACCAGCGGGGCACCGCCCCAGCCGGGACAAGCTGTAAGCTCCCGACCGGTCTCCCGGCATTGGGGTAGTGTACATATAATAATGCATTTGGGGTAGTGTACATGAGTATGTAAAGGGTGAGGATAGGACAAGGAAGAGGAAAGAAAGATACCGTGCGGTCTGTGGCCGGTTTGTTAGGGCACTGCTCCGGCTCCGGTGTTGTTCGGAGAACCACGGAAAACTACCGATCATAGCAGCCGGCCGCTAGAATTCTCCTCCAGACAGTGACTGATTTCGACCTAGCTAGTGTCGAAAATCCTGCCGCCGTCGGGACTAGAAACCTAGGACATCCCGGTCAGAGGGACTGCAGTAACATCAGTTGATGCACTGAGACACCTTTTCCGGTACGAGTGTCATAAAAAACAATTTATTTTGTAGTTGGCAGTTGCGAAAACGAAAACTTGGGAGATGTTGGGCAGCCGAATGGGGGCGTCTGGGAAGTTGTGGCGCAGCGCGCGTTTCGCTGGCCACTGTGTGTCGTGGGGCGGTTGTCGCCTGCGGGCGGGCGGGCGGATGGGTCGGGTTCGGCCCTGGGGAGCGGGCGGGCGGGGAATTCGGGGACCTGGGCATGGGGGTGTGGGCGACCGTCGGCCGTCTTCTCGACCGTCCCGCCTCTTGTGCGGCTCTATATTGAAATTTCCGCGCCACTCCCCGCCCCCCGCTCCGCCGCCGCCTCCGGCTCTCCGCCTTTGAACCGCCCCCGGCGGCGCCCGGCGCGCGTCGCAAAGCCGCCAAAGAAATCCACCGGAAACGCAACTCTTCAGGCTGCTCGTTTTTCCTATATCCGCCACGTGAATAAAGTGTAATAAGATTTTTTGGCGAGATACATTTCACGGCGTATATTGAAAAAGTTACCTATTGAAATTTTTCAAGCGATGACGGTGCAAGAGGAAGATTAAGAGATTATGTATTGTGATGCGCGCATGTTCACGTATTGACGTAGGGAGAAAAAAATTGAAACCAACTTTGAAAGAGTTGAGATGAATATGATTTTGGAGATTTTTCTAACCAGTTAAATGAAAACTATTTTCTCCTAGTACAATATTTTTAAAACAGTAGAAAAAATTGGAATTGAAACCAAAAATATATTTTTTTTACTGTCCTTTAAAAACGTGGGTTTTCATGTGCTGTTACGCATGCGCGAAATCAGTCTTTTCTTAAAACATCTCAAAACGAATCGTCACCATGCGTAAAAGGCTTTTTTCCGCGGTGACGTCACAGTACGAAAAATACTTTTACGTACGGTAGGTATGGTACAAGGGAAGAAAGAAAATAAAGCACAAATTCAGGGCAAGACAACTTTAATTATGACAGAACAAATATTAAGAATTAATTGACACTTCTGATCATGGTGCAGCATGGGGCGAACCCGGGTTCAATTCCCGGTCAGGCAAGATTATAGGTGCCTTTTCCTTGGTGTGTCTCAGTATATGTTGCTGTTTGACGAAGAGAAAATTCACTTCTCAGGGTGAGAATACCAGAATACGGCGTGGGGATGTCTACGTGCTAACCACACGTACCCCCTTAACCCATGGCCGCAAGGCCGGGGCATTGCTAGTAGGCCGTGTCCCGTACACGGACCGACGCGCCAAATACAATCAAAGCTGACAACAACCCTTCAGTACCATAGTACACCGTGATCTCTGAAAAGCCAAAGCCCTGCGTATGCATTCGTTAATCAAGATTAGCCTCCTTTCAATTAAAAGTTCATCACTCGCTCAAGAAATCGTAGCGTTATCACTCGTGCATTAGATGCTTTAAACCATGAAGAAAATAAACGACACAAATAATTATTTATAATAGAAGTATTTTTAAAAAACTTAAAAAAATTGGTTGATATTTCGTGAACGAAATTATTGTTTTTCGCTCAATCTTGATTTTTTTTTGCCTTGAACTACTGGTCTCCGGAAAAATGTCCTCTATCTCGATCGTGCAAAAAAACAATAATTTCACGCTCTTAATATAAAATACCTATTTTCTACAACTGTAATAAAAACGGCGCATTCCAGGCATTTCAATCCATTCGTGACGTAGGTAATTTTTTAATATCCATTAAAAAAGACGATTGCCAAGACAATGGTCTTGTTCCTGTAATTAATGTACTCCACGCATGGACGTACAACGGAAGCATTCTTTAGTTCCTTTCGCATTTATGGCCCTATTCTGTAATATACCGCTATTCACCAAGATATCAAACACCTTATTTCAATATAAAATTACAAACGTTTGTCAAATTCTATAATTTTTACAGCTATCCATAATCATATGTCGTGAATGAATGGGATGATTTTTTCTTGGTCGAGATTAAATTTTAAAATATAAAAATTGCTATAATGTCTTCTTTCGTCTCTTTGAAGTCAGAGGCGTCACGTATCAGTTCAAAATATAGTACATGTTACACTAGGATGAAATTCCATTTATAAAATAACCGCATGGTGTAAAATTCTAAACAAAAATGTGCCAATATAAAGGTATCCTTTGAAGAATTCATATTTTTCTTTTCTTGCATTAACTCGGATGCATTTTGAAGACATTTTGAGCTCTTCTTGGAAATTATTCAATTTAAGGGTGTTAGAATATTGTTGTCTTTACAATTTCAATATAATGTCAACTCGCAAATTTTATGTGCGCAATCTTAACCTTAAAGATTCGTTGTAAGTTTAATGAAATAAATATTTTAGTGCTTTATTCAAAGAAACATGAAATTACGATTTATTTCTTGAAAAAAGCATCATCGTTACCCCCATTAATTTAATGTTTCATTTTCTTTACGAGGAATTAATATACGAAAGCATATCACATGTAATAAGATGGGTAGTTTTATAGTAAGTGCACGGTATTTAATAAGCTTTTTGACTTTGTATAATAACACGGTATATTATTAATTCGGTGTGCTTCAGGGCGAATTACATGTCGCGCTGTCGCATCGGCGTCGAGTTCAAGCACCGTCTTGCTGGTCGTAGTTCGTAGGTTCACCGCCGCACGGCGCCTGCGGTCCTTCTCGCCGCGACGTTCATCCAAGGCGCACAATAGAAGAACAAGACAGCCAAAGGAAACTGCAAAGCAGAGCTTACAAAAGGTTTTTGGTTGCAGATCCCTTTGCTAGAAGTATTAAAGCAGTTGACCTCTCATAGCAATTTACTTTACCTGTTAAAAGTAATCTGGTATATTTCTGGTTATTAAATATTTTACGAGATATTGAGAATAGTTTTATTGACTTCTGAATAAATAATTGAAAATAGAAAATGGGGCGGCAAGTTACATTATCATTTGCGATATTTCTTGTCGAAACCTGTGATTTTTTTATGGTAAACTCTATGCATTTCTATATTAATTAGAGTGGGTTTCAATCTAGTATCATACTTTTTTTTAATTTTATTATTTATAACACACTTAAAGACACAGTAATTTCACCCGGTTCTTGTAGTACACTCATCTGGAGAGTGTCATCTTACAGTGCCATCATTTACTTTTATTATGTTATCTGTGAAGATTATTGTAAAGTTGACCCAAAGGTTATTAGAAAGTCAAGACGTCGTAAATCTAATGTACTTGTGTTGAAGCTGCTAACGTAGGTGAAAAGAAATCATGTGTTTTATTTTTGTCCAAATTTCTGATTATAATGATGCGTTGATAATGAACGGTTAGTATCAAATGTCATGTTGAAAGTACAATTTTAACTGAATGGCGTTCTTAAATTCTGCAAGAAAAGTCAAGCATCTGCAGGAATAAAATTTAAAGCATTTTGATTCTTGAATGAATACGCTCAAAAATATTTTTGTTCACATTCTTGGAAGCCTAATAAATTACGAAATGAGAGGACACGAACATTTTTTTCATACTTTTTCATACTTTTCATACTTTTTTCATACTTCAGCTTCCGGGTCAATGACCCCCATCACGATCAGGTTTTTGTCCAGTTTCTCTGAACCATTGAGCAAATGCTGCGATGGCCCCTTGTTTTGCGTCTGGACGTAAATGTAGCTTCACTGTGCGCACGCTTTGTTGAGCACTCTTTTTGCTTGTAATGGTAGGAGTAGAATTGATGTTCATTACTATTTTGTTAGCAATGCAGAAAAATCAAATCCGCAGTTCATTTACCGTTGAAATTGATTTTCTATAACGTCTGGAACCAACATTTTTCAAATTTTTATTTTCAAAAATAATTATTTTCTAAATTCTTGTTTCTATTTTTTAAAAATATTCTGTGCCTCAAGAAAATATGCGCAGATAATGTTTCCCCACACGTCACATACAGTTTTCACTGTTTTTTGAGCAAATAAACAAACATATGCGTCGCTAACATCTACGATATTACATTTCCTCTAATATTTTCTTTCCAAACACGTTTACGTTTTCGTCTAATCTACGCCCTTCGAAGTCCAAACTGTCATTCGCGGTTTGTTCTGGAACACACCCCAGGACTTCAGCTTCCCCGACTTCACTGTGCAGAGAGACAAGTTTCTTGAAGTCACGTCAAAGTTGGCTCCGCGCTGTCTGTTTGCAACCCTTTTCTCCTGTCGTCTTTGCTCTTTCGCCCTCGTGCCAGATCTCCTTGTCGCTAGCCTCGCCCGCCGCAACGACGCCTTCCAGAACCACTCTTCTAAAAGCTTTCGAATTAATTCTGCTCCTTCGCCTTGGCAGGTGGGCTTCGCGGCGGACGTCTCGAACCATCTCTTTCCGAAGCGTTGCTGCTGATGAGACTTGTCTATTTCCGCTTCTTTTTCGCGATTTCGATCTTCATCTTCATCATTTCCTGTAGTGTAGATGCCTAGAGATGAGTTTACAGCTTTTAAAAATTCCGTACGCCCTTATCGTTTGTATCTCTATCATGAATTTCCGCTCCAATAGATCTAAATTCTATTTCGCTACTCACCGCTTTTTTATGCAGTCAAATTGATTTCTTCGCTTAGCCTTAAAATATAATGCCGATATCGTTCTGCTAAGATGGTTTAGAATTAGTAGAAAGTAGGTAAGGTTAATAATTCTCTCGTTAGTAGAAAGTTCGTAATCTCATTGTAATAAACAACGTGGAGTACTAGAACTGAAGATGGTAGCAATTCGGGCGAAACGGCTTTAAGCACCCATAAACAATTATGATGCAACTTCGTCTGAGTTTTATCTTTCTTAGGAAAATTTTTAGTACAATACATAATATCTCGTAAACCACTACCAGCAATCGGAATCACTATTAACACCTCCATGTTGTGAAACAACGCACAAAGAAATTGTTTTACTAATAATATGATAAAAATGTTTCTATCCTATTCTGTTCTCTTTGGCTTTTCTTTTTTTCACGAGTCGATAACATCTCCCTCGCGATATTTGCTGGAAAAAAACAACAACAAAAAAACAAAACCAAACGAAAACACTTCTTCTCACTTACCGTTCTTAACTGTTCTCGTGGAATTCGCAAGCGATTCAAATGTCTTATCCGTCTTCTGTTACAAATGATGACGCAACTGCAGTGAACCAGCCCCGATGCTAACTTTTGAAAACACCACGTACACGCCAGACTGTGCAAGCAGATGCAGCGTGGAAGGAGATATCAGCGAAAAGGTTATTTCCTCTCAGCTGATGCTGGCGCGACGTCTACGCCTGGGCCGGTGCTCGAGGAAACCAACCCGATTATTAACGAAACATTGAGTCTAAAACTGCGCGCGGATCTGTGAAGTTCGTTTGCGTTCAGGAAATCTTATCAGGGCGCCCCGGAGGGCACTTCCAGCCCCGCGCGCCCTTTTTAAGGGGTGGTTCGTCACCGCATCGGGGTAATGTGGCGGATGCAATCTGAGGCGACGACGAAGCGTGCAGCAACGGCGGTGGGGCTGGGAATGGGGTGGAGGTTGGGGTACGGAGCGAGATTTGGGGGCAGCGGGGCCGGAAGGGTGGCAGGGGATGGAAAATGAGGACGCCAGCGGGTGGAGGAGGGAGAAGCGGCGATGGCAGTAAGGATGCGACGGGAAACAAACATCGGAAGCGGTTTTGTGACTGGGAAGAGATAGACGTGGTGAAAATACCAACTGCATAAAAGAAATAGACTTGCTGCCACATACCAACTCAAAAACTACGTACACGAAAGAAGAATGAAAGTACGAAAGTAGTGTTTGAGTTGTACACGTAAGCTTCCACGGCTCGAGTCCATGACTTCTTGGCTTTCCGGGAGACGCCGCGTCGTTGGCTGAGAGGCCGATGTTTCGCCTGTCATGTCGCAGGCTTCCTCAGGGCACTTCCAATCCTGAGGAAGCCCTGAGGAAGCCTGTGAAATGACAGGCGAAACGTGGGCCTCTCAGCCAACGATGCGGCGTCTCCCGGACAGCCAAGAAGTCATAGTTTTTGAGTTGGTATGAGGCATACACATATGTGTATACTGATGGGGGAGGGGTACGAAGGGAGATTTGGGGCCAGCGGGGCCGCAATGGTAGTAAGGGATGCAAATTGAGTACGCCAGGGGGGTGGGGGAGGGAGAAACGGCGAAGGTAGTAAGGATGCGACGGGAAACAAGCATAAGAAGCGGCTTTGTCACCGGGAAGACATAGGCATGGTGGGAACTGGTGTGTGAAGTAGTTTGTGTTGGCATGTGGCGTACGATGATGAAACTTCGTTGAATCGTTAACAGCTGCCGAACAGTGTTTTGAATGGTACGTGCAGAAATATTTTCATTCATTTCACATTATTTTTATTATGAAACACTATCAGTTTCGAGTTTATGATAGGTTCGAGTTTTTCTCTACTCGGTTGACATGTGTAGTTACAGACAAAACAATTTGCCATAATTGTGCTCAATAAATATACTAGAATGTGAATGAGTGAAAAAGTAGACAAAATTCTGACTGTACTGTTTTTGCTAAACTGATATCACAAATGGGTAGACGTTTATTGTACCATTATGCTGATTGTGTTTGGTGGTTAATGTATATTATTACAATTGAAAGCCACCTTTTGTTTTGAGTTTTTCTGTTTTCTTTTTTTCTATATTCAGTAAATGCCAGTAAGGACCAGATTTATAAGCACTGTAATGTATGAAATACTTATACATTTATGCAGTAAAATCTTAAAAAATATGCACTAAAATTTGCCCTGTCAGGAGTATATTAACTCATCGTAACACTGCTTCTCATAACTTTTACGCACAGGACATCCATTCATCCTGAGTTTTACTCTTGTAATACCATACCTTTCAATGAGATTTAGAAGAATATTATTAGTTACTTTTCACAGTGAAATGTCGGCTGCTGAAAACACTTAATAATTACGTATCAATAGATCTAGGTTTGAACAGAATTCCTAGAATCCTTAGCAGCTACGTTTATAACATAATCATTCTTTTTTGCCTCCTGTTTCATTCACATTCGTTGGGGATGCCCCCTCTATGACTTCGGAGTTGAACTTGTGTTGGTTCATCAACGTTACCGATTTTGAGATTACTTTGGAGAGTTTCAACCGCACGTAATATTCGAAATGGTCGTGGTTTTCCGGTTAAATAACATACATAGTAAATCAGATACTGGAAATTCATGTTAGCCACAGTAAAATAAAGTATTATCAAGGAAACTTAATACAAATTTAGAAATTAAATTCATTAAAAACATAGAAAATAAATATAAGTAACGAACATTTTTCAACCAAATATACAAAATAATTTGCAATTTGCAGATTTTTAAGAAAACTGGCAAAACATACGAGTATAATATACGCATCATAAAATAAATATTTGTATATTGGATGTTTCATCCATTTGCCAAGTGAAGTCTGATAGTTTCTCACTACAAAGAAACATGTATTTCCATTTAAATTAATTCCGTAGTTATCAGACTTGATTTAATAATATTTTACAAGACTCTGATTCTAACGATTTCAGGGACTATACGATGTGCACCGGGGGGCGGCGAGTTGGCGATGCAGTGGCGGCGCGGGGGCGGCGCGGGGGCGGCGCGGGGGCGGCGCGGGGGCGGCGCGGGGGCGGCGCGGGGGCGGCGCGGGGGCGGCGCGGGGGCGGCGCGGGGGCGGCGCGGGGGCGGCGCGGGGGCGGCGCGGGGGCGGCGCGGGGGCGGCGCGGGGGCGGCGCGGGGGCGGCGCGGGGGCGGCGCGGGGGCGGCGCGGGGGCGGCGCGGGGGCGGCGCGGGGGCGGCGCGGGGCGGCGCGGGGGCGGCGCGGGGGCGGCGCGGGGGCGGCGCGGGGGCGGCGCGGGGGCGGCGCGGGGGCGGCGCGGGGGCGGCGCGGGGGCGGCGCGGGGGCGGCGCGGGGGCGGCGCGGGGGCGGCGCGGGGGCGGCGCGGGGGCGGCGCGGGGGCGGCGCGGGGGCGGCGCGGGGGCGGCGCGGGGGCGGCGCGGGGGCGGCGCGGGGGCGGCGCGGGGGCGGCGCGGGGGCGGCGCGGGGGCGGCGCGGGGGCGGCGCGGGGGCGGCGCGGGGGCGGCGCGGGGACGAGGTAGGGCAGCGTGGGGGCGAGGTAGGGCAGCGCCGGAGTGGAAATTTTAATTGCTGGCGCGAGGTGGTGGGTGCAGGGGCTTCTTCGCCGGAGGTTAGCGATTCGCGCTTTCCATCAGGAAGCGCCCTTCTGCGACGATTCGCAATTTTCCCCTCGCCATTTCCAAACTGCTCTCAAGGAATCTCATGCATTTTGCTGTCCCTCCTCCGGAACCGATTTTTTTTTCTTTTGCTCTTCCTGATTGCTCTTTTGATACGTTTGCTCTTCTTGGTCCTTACGATGGTTATTAATCTTTAAGATACCAAACCACCTCACCTCTCTCCCTCTGTCCGTCTGTCTCTGTCTATCTGTCTCTATCCCTTTCTTTCCCTCTCTGTCTCCCTCTGTATCTATCTCTGTCTGTCTTTCTCTCTCTCTCTTCCTCTCTCTGTCTCTCTCTCCCTTTAGCTATTCTTATAATATTGTGTGATCTAGCATTCTGGCAGTTTGACGTTTAGAAAATTTAAAAAAATACCTGTTTAGTGTGTGGGAGGCTCTGGAATTAATCAGTGTTCGATATGGATGATGGTAGAAACAAGATAAATTGCCCTCCCTTTGATGTGATCTATGTCCTTACCAGTTTTATTTAATCTGGATACAGAAGAAACTCTTGTAAGCAAGGAAGATGTTATGATGGTGGTACACCATTTAATTGGTGCTACACATTAAAGAGCTGAACACACTATATGTTATTCAATATATTCTGTAAGTAATATCCGAGTGATCTTTTCCATAAATCCCGTAATGTTGGAAATAGCACTTTCATGCATAGTAAAATAGCGCATTTGACGTTTCACTAAGCAACTGAAGACAAACGTATCTCAGAAGACGTATCTCAGACAGTCCTAATTGCTATTTGTACCCATAATCGACCTGAGAGAGAGACCTTTCTGCCTTGCAGCTGCACCTTGTAGTAGGCCTGTCAGTTGTTGTGGTCGCAGCAGTCCCGTTCATTAGTTCCCTACCGATCATGACCGCGCGGAGCGGCGTTGGCGGAAGCGGCGTTGGCGCAGCCGCATCTGCTGCGCTGCGCGGGTGCGGAATGCCGCGCGACCAGTCCCGCGCGTCATCGGAGCCTCTGTCAGCGGCCAACGCGCGCTCGCCCGCGCTCGCCCTCGCCGCCTGCACGGCGTCATTAGCTCTCAGGGGGCTGCCTGCCCTGCCCTGCCCGCGAGGCGACGGCTGCAGCTGTCGCGGCCCCGCGGCCGTTCCCATCACTACCCCCCGTGGGGCGTGCCTGCACACGGTTTCTTATTGTTCTTCCTCTTCTTTTAAGTCTTCTTCTTCTTCTTCTTCTTCTTCTTCACATAGCATATTTGATCAATCGAAAATTGACAATCGCGTTTGCTTACCCTCTGGCTGTACCTCTCCTCTATCTCTTTACTCTATTTTCTCTTCTCTCTTCTTTCTTTCCTCCTACCTCACTTCTCTCTCTTTATTATCTCATCTCTTTTTCCAATTCGCTTTTTTCTGTGTATTTTTCATTCTCTTTTATCTCCGGGTTATGTTGCAGGCCAGTATCCTGACCAGATATTCGCTGCCTGACAGTATTACAGAAATCTTTCTAGGACTAGCGATACTACAAATTGACGTAACGTATTGTAAATATCTTGGCGCCTTTTCGTGTTTATTTTCTAAAATCATTACCGCGCATTTCACTTCCTAAATTCTATAAAGATATAATGACATGTTACGTTATTTACGTAATAATATTGTTTCACAATAAGCAACGCAAAGTGTACATGAATCATTCTTTTTCGCACTTGGCATGTTAAAAAATTCATCTCAGCTCCTGTAAGTCGCCCAATGTCACCGTGGTGTCATGCATTTCTATCATAAAGTACAGACTAAACGGCGTTGTATGTGGCGATAAGAGGGATTTAAAGGGTTCCAAAACCTGCAACCCTGCACCTATGACTTAACCACATCAAGACACATCACAACAATCCGCAATCTGGAGCATCATTTAGCCCTTCTCTGTAATCTCCACTTCACAGAAAACCGCAGTTGGCAATATCGTCCGCTGCATTGTATCTCCCGGATTGTTCGCTGCCTTCTCCTTCGTCAGTTTCCCGACTAGTTCCCTGTTTCCTACTGTCGCCGCCACTCTCCGTGACGCGCTCTCGCCCCCACCCCACCTCCGCTTCTCTCACAACTCTTCCACCACTTCCGCCTCCGCACACACCCGTGCTCCAGTCCCTGCCCGCGCGTACGCCCCCGCAATCGCCCACGCCCCTTGTACCGCTGCCTTCGTGACATCCGTCATTACATTTACCTACGACATTCGACTCCGACTACCGTTGTCGCTGCATCCCTCTCTCCTCAACGCCGAGTTCTAAAACTTCTTCGCTTCTCACTCCACCACCATACCAATTCGGGGAACTAGTTCGAATGTTTAAAAGCTAACTTTAAAAATCCACATTATGATTCTGAATTTTTAAAAAATGTATAATCGTTTATCTAAGTTTATGTATGTTTATGATAATGTATATGTATATCTATGCATGTATACTGTGTGTAAGTGTTTGTTTCTTTATGTAAATGTAGGCATGTATAATACGTAAGGGAAGTGTGTGATCGATTATATGTGAACATGTGAGTGAGAATTCATGTATACGAATGTGTGTGTGTATGTATGTACGTACGTGTATAGGTGTATGTTTGTATGTATGTGTATGTATGAATGTGTGTTTGTTCATGTACATTTTTAAAGTATTGTTAATGTTAACGGTTGGTTTTGCATGGGTCTCTAGAGAAAGCTATTGTGTTGTTCCGTCATTTGACGTAGTAGTTGTAATTTCTTTTATAGTGTTATATTGTAAATTGTTTTTTATTTAAATTGTAAATGTATATGTATTGTAAAGCTCTAGACTTTCACTTACATACAGTACACTACCACACGTGCCGGGAGAACGGTCGGGGGCTTAGAGCTTGTCCCGGCTGGGGTAATGCCCCGCTGCTGAGAGATACCTGGTCGGGGAAACCCCGATAGCCGACGGTAGGTCGACGCCGGATCTCGCCATCCAGCGGTGGAAGATCACCGCTACCTCCCGAGGATGAAAATGCACTACACTTACGGGACATTTGACTTCAGCAGCTGGCGCTCCTGGAATCACTAACAATCAATCCCCACCTTCACCTCCGCCTGTGCCTTCGCCTTCTGATTTCGCCATCCCTTCTTGCTGCTCCGCCTCCTGTTTCGTCGCGGCCGCCTCTTCCACCGCCACCCTCTTCCCCGCTGCCGCGTTTCCTTCTCAGCCTGCACCGCAGGCGCGGCCTCCGCCGTCGGTGCCGCGGTCGCGGCCTCCCTGGCGGGCGGCGCGGCCGCAGTCGCCGTGCGCCGTTTATGAGCCGCTGTCTGCGCGGTACGGCGTTTAAGCGCGGAATGCCGCCGGCGCGCCGCAGCGGTTGCGCCCATATTAGCGCGCGCGGCTCCACTGCGGTGCCATGCGGCGCGGTGTGGCGGTCGCGGCGGTGGCTTTAGTGGTGGTGGTGGTGGTGGTGGCGGCGTAGGCGGAGGCGAAGGCGGTGGCGTAGGTGGAGGCGGAGGCGGTGGCGTAGGTGGAGGCGGAGGCGGTGGCGTAGGTGGAGGCGGAGGCGGTGGCGTAGGTGGAGGCGGAGGCGGTGGCGTAGGTGGAGGCGGAGGCGGTGGCGTAGGTGGAGGCGGAGGCGGAGGTGGTGGCGGAGACGGCGGTGGCGGAGGCGTCGGTGGCGGCTGCGGCTGTGGCGGTGGTGGCGGCGGTGGTGGGGGTGACGGGATGGCGGCAGTGGCGGTGGTGGTGGCGGTGGCGGTGGCGTCGGTGGCGTCGGTGGCAGTGGTGGCGGTGACGGGGGGGGGCGGTGGCGGTTACGGAGGCGGCGGTGGCGGCGGTGGCGGCGGTGGCGGCAGCGGCGGTGGCGGCGGTGGCGGCAGCGGCGGTGGCGGCAGCGGCGGTGGCGGCGGCAGCGGCGGCAGTGGCGACGGCGGCGGTGGCGGCGGTGGCGGCCTCCTCCCAGAAGGCGCTTAGCAATCCTGTTGTGCATTCGCCGCCCACGAAGGATTTGAGGCGGCTCCACACATTCGGCATTCGCCGAGCTGCGAGCTACTGCTCGCCCGATTCCGACCAGTTGATGTGTTCGGCGAATGTTCGTTCCCTTTGATGTGTCCAAAAGACCGACACGCGATGGGTAGGGCGAGTGCCGAATGTTCGCCACTCGGCAAATAGCAAACGACCCAACCACACTACTCGGGATTCCGCGAGCGGTTGCTCGCTGTTCACCGAATAGCGAATGTGTGGAGCCACCTTAAGACCGACACGCGGTGGGTAGGGCGAGCGCCGAACGTTCGCCACTCGGCAAATAGCAAACGACCCAACCACACTACTCGGGATTCCGCGAGCGGTAGCTCGCTGTTCGCCGAATAGCGAATGTGTGGAGCTGCCTTTAGGATGCGTGGAGAGCGCTAAGTCTAAATAGGAAACGGGCTACCGGTAGCTTTGAGTTGCCTTCGCTAGTGTTAGGTGCGAGTAAAGTCTGTGCTAGTTTACCTAATGATGTCATTATTATTCAAGGTTTGTTCTGGAAATATGTATTTCACGATATGCTTTCCTTCGTTCATTTGATTTTCCCAAACCAGGATTTAAAAAAAAATTTTTTGATCATTTTAATTGTCGTTTATATACGTTTTTGTATGTCGTTTGTGTATATATATATATATATATATATATATATATATATATATATATATATATATCGTGCTTGTATGTGAGTTGAAGACATGAACAGCATTTCACTTGCATTTTTTAGTAGGTTGTTTCTTGCCAATATCAAAGTCACAACGAAAGTCTACTGAGATGTGTCACAAAGGACATATCACATTCGACTTGAGACATGGCGCATATGATATACTACAGACGTTATGCAACATAAAGTAACGTTCTACTCAAAGCATACAATATAAGACATATTCAATATGATATACTACGCTCAACATACTAAGTATTACGTACTACGGCGACATGCTGCATTCCAATTGCTGCCTACGACTTCTTGCAAGAGACGTGTTGCCTACAATGTGTCTTCTACGACACACAGTCTACGACATCTACAATAATCGTCATACAATACGTGATCTTGTTATACACGATATGTGTACGTGTAAACGTGATATTGTGTTGAACTAAACCAAATGCAGTTGCCGTACATTTTCCCCTCCTCCGAACTAGAAACTGCTGATAAATAACTTTTTTAATGATGTTCTCTCTTGGTGAAAGTGTCCTGTCTCAGTAACACAAAACCGTGCACTTTTCAGGGCGTCGGTCTCGGAAATGATTATCGAACCGCTGCCTAAATGCTGGTGTATTGGAAAGTTTTTCTCACGCTTCAACACAAGATGAAATTCAGAATTCACTTCAGTCGCGCATAAATCTCTCAAACCGACAATTCTCAGAGGAATATAAAACTCATCAATAAATTTTATCTTCATAAGTTTTTTACTGATGTAGTAACGTATAATACTTAAGGATACACAACAAGATTAAGAAAATCAGTTTTCATCAAGAGACTTTAGAAGACATTCCATTGAAAATCGGATGGAAATCCAGGTACTTCTGGGATATTTTCCCACAGGAACGTATAACTTTTCAACATTTTTTTCTTATTAATATCCTTCTAATAAATGTTCTAACTTTCATTTATAAGTGAGAAAACTGAAAGTCAGTTAAATAAAAAAACATCGGTTATAACCTCATTTTCCCTGTTATGTATGATGCACGTATGAACACGTATTTTGGTGTCGTATTGATTTTACAATACGTTATTGATATCTGAAGGAAACTATAATCTTTGTCATACAAAGCACAAATGTTATGAAGTTTATTTATTTATTTGTTTTTGATTATTTAAGTTCTCATCCACATCTAGGTCATTAGCGACCACTATTGGGTTTAACGTTATGGTGTGATGATGTCATGTGATGATGATGATGATGATGATGATGGGTGTGGAAGGACGAACACAAATACATCCATGCCTGAGGTGGGACTCGAACCTGCGATCCATCGATCAGAGATCGCTACGACACTACTGCTTTAGCGATCTCTTCCACCGGGGATCAGCTTATTTAGTTTTTGTTGTTTATCTGACCGTTTATTCATTTGTTTCAGAGACGAGTTTTGATAATTGTTTAAAATGTGTTTGAGATATTTTCATGCCAATGTTATTTATCAAAGAGTATTAAACTGTTCTAGATTGTGACATTTCTAGAACTCGGTTGGTTCACATGTTTAGTTAGTTTTTGTCAACATGTTCTAAAGTTAGTGACATAGAGTTCTAAAATAATTATTTAAGACACGAGTGATAAAAGTAACATTTAATTTTCGATTAGTTGCGGAAAATTGCGAAACGAGACCGATAGATCTCCAAGAAATTCCAAGAACCAAATAAAATCATTTGTTAATACGTGTGTCATAGACTATTTTTTAGACAGACCTGTTTTATTATTTTTACTCAAGTATACAAATCACTTAATGACATATTAAGGTCTGTAGTAGCTGACGCATTCAGACGAAATTATTTTGTTTTGTTTCTTGCTTTTACAGATTTATCTGAATACTTGAGCATCGTATCACATTTAGAGCTAGTGCCCAAAAATGAACTTTTAGCACGCTACATATTTCCTGAAAGAACCTCTCTACTAGTGACTATCTAAAAATATATTGATGAATCACAGACTATTACGCAAAAAGCGTCAAAATATTTCGAGCAACATGAAAATATAAAAACTGCGAATCGCAACCTCGATTCATTTCACTGCCAGAGACATTCACCACTTGCGCGGAGAATGACGACTTCATGGCAATGTGAAAGCGCTTTTTCAAGGCCTGTGCGCGATTGCAGTTTCATTGCAACATAAAATAGCGTTTAAATTTTATCGTCGAAAGAAGCAACTTTCCCATGACGCAAATTCAGTGATATAAATTTACACGCCTGTAAGATTTTAACGCCGAGTCAATTTGGATATCGCAAAGAGTTGATTAACTTTCATAGCTATGTAAATATTGAATCAAGTTAGAGCACTAAATTATGGGTGACATGACACTACTATCATATTTCACGGCCAGATTGAATTTTTCTTCGCATTTGGTCTGAGACCAAAAAATATTTAATTAAAGAATTTTAATGAGTATTTTTTCTCATTTCCTTTCCATATCTTACTATAAAAATAGTGAATAAAATGCGAGTCTTTGAGAATCTCTATAAAGGATCGTAAATAACAGAATTAACGACACCAATCAAACCGCAAAGCCTAGACATCTCAGGAGCCGTGTGCGACGGTGCGTCTGGCGAAGTGATGCAAGGAATCGGCTGCGACCTCGACAGACGCCTAGTGTAGCTGCGCGAATGGCCGGACAGGGTGAAACTAGCAATTGCTAATACTCGCTAGATGCAACCAGTAGGTGTCTGACCAACAAGCACGGCCATTAATTCTTGTACTTTTATGGCTACCAAGCACTTACCCCAGTTCTTCAGAAGTAACTCATGCAAAAGATAGTAAGAGGTTGGCCGAGGAAGCCTTCAGTGTATTTCAATCGATAAGTGGACTTACTTACGCATGGAATTGCTTTGGAGTGTTTTTGAGAGGTAGTTAACAATTGCTTTTACTTCAGTTCCAAATTGTTAATTGATGGACATAGATGATGATTAGATGATGGACATTACAATAGACTACTTATTTCACGCAATGTCTCATTCAGTCCTGGGATGAGATTGGCACCACATGGAGGAACGTCCAACGAAAGAGATCATATTTCGAGTACTTCATGCAAGAGAATTTTGTGCGCAATCCCATGACAGTATTCAGTGTTTTCCATGTTGTTCGATGCTTGGGGTGGAATGTTGTGAACTGTTGCATACGAACTTGTTCGTGTCAATATGAACGCATACACGCATGTATATGTTATTTACGTTCAATGTGTATGAGATTTCGGAAATGAACGATTGTTATTTCTTCCCTTGCATTTACTCTTTTGTGATAAAAATCTGCTCTTAAAAAATCATACATTAAACATTGTCATGTCGTACCTCCCGATCGTACATTTTGAATTGTATCCCATTGTTGGCGTTGTCATGAAAAAAAATTGTCATGACTGTCGTAGATAAGCAACGCCTAGTATATCTACAGTCATAGTGAACTCGGATATAGTGACCCTCAGTTATAATGAACTTAAGTCACTGGTCCCGTTTCATTTACATTACAAATAAGCATAAAAAGATTCAGTCATAGTGAACCTAAATCTTGCCAATAGTGAAACTAGGAAATAAGTTCTGGAAATTAATCTATGTTATTAGGGAAGAACAAGGTGTCTCGTATGTTATTAGGGTCTTCGGAGAGTGGCACGGTGTTCCAACAATGCAAGAGATATTGTTTGGTGTCAAGACTGCATTACAATACTTATAGACAGAGGACAATGCACAATCAGTGGAGAGAGTACGAACTCTGGAGAAGGATCTAGAGAAATTACTAATGAAAAATGTACGAAGCAAACAATTGAAAATAATTAATATTTTTTGAGGATAAATAAAGCCATTGAAATGTTCAGTTCTTGCTGTTTATATATTTTGATGTATCTCTATGTTACTCAAATGAATAATTGTGGAGAAATTCTATTTAACTTTGACATCATCGTATGTAGTGAATCTGTGGTATCTATCTATCTATCTAAATATATTGATAGATATAGGTAGATACTGAACCAAACATGTTAGTCCTCAGAAGTTCGCTATTACTGGAGTCGACTGTAGTTCGTTGTCCAACTTGTGCATCCTCTTTCACTTGCCAGGCAGTAGTGACTCTTGAGTGGGGCGGCGGTGGGGCGGGGGCGGGGACTGGCAGGCGGTCGGCGGAGGAGCGTCGGCTCTGGGAGCGGTTAACAGCCGTGTGAAGGCCGGCCCCGGCCCGGGCCCGCGCCGGGAATTTTTAGAATCTGTAAATGACTTTTGAGGAAGGTGGTCGCGCGGCGTCCACGCAGGCGGCGAGTCAGGAATCCGGTGACGTCACGCTCGGGCCGCACGTGCGCGGCCGGCGCCTCCGGGCACGTGAGAAGGGATGGCAAAAAAAATCGATGTTTTTAAAACGTCGGTATTTTCGACCAGAAACATCGATGTTTTGTGTTCAATGTTTTTTTAACATCGACATATTTTTTCCCGAAACATCGGTGTTTTCAAACATCTCAGGATACAAGTAAAATTTTCTGAAACTTTTTTTTTGTGATTTGCCAACAGCCACTGACATTGTTACGTTGTCGATGACGGAATGATTACGGATGTCCAGACAGAGGAATTACTTCATGGTTACTATTGGGGGTTTGTCCGGAATGTCTCACTTTATTATAAGTTTAACAAAATATGTATTATGTTTCGTGGGTAGGTATAAAGGGCAGAGATAAAGACTCCGTTATATTGGATAAAGGTTATTTTAACATTTTATTTATACGTTACCAAAGAATAAAATATAAACCATTAAAATGGAAATGGGATGGGAAAATGCCACCTATTTTATCATGTTATTAACATCGATGTTTTTTGTCGATGTGTTCATCGACAAAGAAGACCTTTTGGTGATTTACTGAGATATCGATGTTGGGATAAAACGTGCTATCATTATACAGGTGAGACCGCCAGAGCCAGCACTGTAGCGACGACGCTTACCAGAAGCTCCTATATTGTATACTTGGATTTTCATTTCTTGGCGCGTGGGGACTTGTCTTCACGATGGAATATCTCACGGTATTTCGACGTCATTGCGGTCATCTCCGTCTCCTTGCGGGACGACCGAGAACGCCGCGAAATACAGTGAGATATTCCATCGTGAAGACAAGCCCCTACGCGCCAAGAAATAAAAACCCAAGTATTGCAATTGAGTGCCAACGGTGGTGGATATTGACGGAGATGTAGAGCTAGCTCGAATTCAGCCTCTGCTTGGAGAAAACTTCTTGCAGTCGACTGCTCTGAGTAGTTTAGCTCTGACCGTAGTTTTCCGTGGTTTCTTCGATCAATACCTAGGAAATGCCCGAGCAGTACCCCAACTAACGGATCTCGGATCGCGCGCAATCGCTGGTTCTGTTGTTTGTCCCATTCACACAGACTTAGACATGCACAATCCTACCTTTCATGACCGGAGCGTAAAGCTTCTCGCACCTAGAGATGGAGGAGGCACTTTGGGGAAGATACCTGCAGGAGAGAGAGCCGTCCAAAACCATCGTGTACACTGGCGCCGGATATCACCATCCAGTGGGGGAGGAGTACCGCCTCCTCGCGAGACTAAAACACGCACTATACTAACGGGAATAGTGACCTCATCAGTTGACGTGCGTGGAAGTGTCAAACAATTAATCAATCTTAGAGGGAAGGCTGATGTACGGTCTTCTCGCAGGAAACGGACACAATTAAAATATTTTGTCTTCTAAAGACGACTTGATATACGGTGTTTTGAGTCAACTGGACAACATTCAAACATCACCGTGTTGGCATTTTTGACATTTATTGACGTTACAGAAATACGACTCGCGTACTCCCGCTTCTTTTCCTCCAAAGACGTTATAGTCGCGGTATGACCCAGGCCTTAATTTGGTGTACTAGTAGTGCACATCTCAGTCTTTGGAGATTGCAGAAGAAGAATTGATTAAAACATTCTGATTTTTACAAATCTATACGTAGTTTGAACATTAATAGCAAATATTTGAAAATAGCTCATTTGAAAACAGGATAGAACTAGTAGAAGTTTGTCAGCCACAAAAATTGTGAAGGTCATTTTATTTATATGATCGTATGGTTAATACTCGCTCTTTTTTTCGTATTTTGTTAGACATTTCAGATAAATTTTTCAGGTACATTTCTTCCTTGGATTCATTAATATAACCCAATATTAGCAGAATATAAAACTAATCACATTCAGCGTTTACGTATTTTTCCTGTTTAATCTTTGTCTGCGCTCACGCATCGGATCAGCTTCCCAGTGGAGTGTTCAGCGAGGTCAGTCTCTGTGCGGACAGCCACAAGTTGCGCGTGACGTTGCGGGGAAGGTCTGGCACACGCCTCTGCGTTTTGCGCGCCCCGCCCCTCCCCGCTTCTCCCCGCGCCCTCTGCAGTCGGAATGCAATTAAGGCCCACGCTTTCCTTTGGGCTCGATTTACTCTCGACGCACCGCGTCGCTCCACCCACGGCCGCCCGCCCGCCCGCCCGCCCGCCCCCGCGTGCCCCAGCTTTTGCCTACGAGACGCCCACGCTCCTCTCATCCTCCGCTCGCCCTCCCTCCTCAGCCTCCCAACCACAACCAACCAGCCGACCCGACCGCGCCCTAATACTTCTCGTTCCCCGTCCGCCCGACCACACACTCACTGGTCTTCTCACACGCCCACCGACCCTTCGCTTGGCTACCCAACCTCTGCCTTTCGTGCATGGTACTGTCGACCCACTTGTCGATTTAACTTTCGACCTCTCGTCCACCATCCCGTCCTCTCTCCCGTCTCTCCCCTGTCCTGCCTCCCTTCCTCTTTCCCGTCCCGCCCTCTCTCCCGTCCTCTCTCTTGTCCACTCTCCCGTCCTCTCCCTGTCCTCTGCCCGTCCTCTCCCCTTCCTCTCCCCCGTCCTCTCCCCCGACCTCTCCCCGTCCTCTCCCCCGCACTCTCCCCAGTCCTCTCCCCCGTCCTCTTCCCCGCCCCTCCCCCGCCCTCTCCCCCGCCCTCTCCCCCCGCCCTCTCCCTCGTCCTCTCCCCCGTCCTCTCCCCCGTCCTCTCCCCCGTCCTCTCCCCGTCCTCTCCCCGTCCTCTCCCCCGTCCTCTCCACGTCCTCTCCCCCGTCCTCTCCCCGTCCTCTCCCCCGTCCTCTCCCCCTCCTCTCCCCAGTCCTCTCCCCCGTCCTCTCCCCCTCCTCTCCCCCGTCCTCTCCCCCTCCTCTCCCCCGTCCTCTCTCCCGTCCACCCAACCATAGACGCAGCCGGCCGCCTTCCACATTGCCTTGCGAAATCGCCCCTCCACCCACCAGTTAGCCGAACTCGCTTCGAACCCACCGCCCTCTTCGCCATCCCGCCCGGGCGCGACGTGTCTCTGTTTAACCTCCGCGGCGCGCGGTTGGCTGCGCCCGCACGAGGGGTGTGGGTCTCGCTTTGCTCCGAGCTTCCAGCGTCGAGTTCTGTGGGTGGGCCGACTCGACTCCGGCTTTCAGAGGAATGTGTTAAAGTATGCACAGTGAAGGAGCTGCGAGCGGAGGCAGCAAAAGTGAATGCGAGAGACACTGGATATGCATAATTTGATTTTCGCTGCCTTTAAAGACTTGTTTTGGAAATAGAAATTCAAGGAAACTTTAATTCGTAAATATCTCTGCAATTTCTCTTTGAGAAATGTTTTTCATTTGGGAATTAAAGATGGTCTAAAAGCAACTCTTGCTGATGACATCAGAGTGAAAATAAAATGCGTAATTTTGGAATGGAATCTTGATTTGTGTAAGAAATATCTAATACAACACGAAAAGAATTAAAAGATATGAAATAAAAATTTTGTTAAGAAAGACTTCACTTTTACACTAAAAATACTGCGTCTTTACCTACAATTTCATTACTTTTAATTGTGAGGTGTACGTAGCTCCTTGTACGATATGATCTGTACTATTAGGCAAATCTGACATAATATTTGTATTAAAGACACTTATTCGAATATGTCTCATAATTTCTCTCCATATTTATGTCTTTCTAAATCGATAAGACCAATCCTCAAGGTCCAATTTCATGATTACCTCTCCCTACACTATAATGTGTACTGTCCTAGCGGATTGATCTCAAAGTCCAACTTTCATTTTGTTCCGTCGGTTCTTTTCGTGCCAGGAGACTTTGACATATTTCCATTTTTGCTGTCTCGCTCCTCCCTTCTTTCAGATTTCAGAAGTGTCCTGAAAGAGTGCCTTTGGAAGCAGACTTTTCCTGAGCCTGTCCTCGAAATCCAGCTTCCCAAACTGTTTAGTGAACATACGGTTTTCCTAAATACCGTACTCTTTATAATCATACTCATTCTTTATCATCATACTGATAGACATATTCGTTGTATTTAATGGGAATTTCCAGAATAAACTTACATTTACGATACAATACGATCATATTACATCATTTACTATAAAATATAATATTAATTACAATATTCCTTATTCCAGTGATAAACGTAAGAAAATCATTATTTTCTCTTCATTGTCAGTAGTCAAATGGAGAAGAATAAATATTTCGGAAATGACATATTGTGAATAAATGAAGAAATAATGGCAAAAAAACATTTTTTCTCACAAGGTTTATCAGAGTGTACTGCAGCCATACTGTCAAGATAGTAAGCTCTCCTTGCATCATTTCTAGTTTCAGGACCGCATCTGAAGTTTTGTACACCAGGAAGACTTAGGTTTGCGTGTGAACGTTCACGAATTTTTAGAGCAGCCAAGAGGTATATTCAGACCATGTCATTACCTGCTTTTGGATTAGGTTCATTGATCGTTAATGATTTCAGGCGCGACAGCTACTGAGGGCATTACTGCCGTAAGTATAGTGCATGTTTTTCATCGGGAGATGGCTGTGATCTTCCTCCGCTGGATGGCAAAATTCGGCGCCTACCTACCGTCGAGTAGCGTTGGTATCTCCCACCAGCGGGGCACCGCCCTAGCTGAGACAAACTCGAAGCCCCCGACCGATCTCCCAGCATGTGTGGTAGTGTAGTGAATGTTAGTGTAAGGGATGAGGACAAGGAAGAGGAAGGAAAGATAGCGCGCAGTCTGTGGCCCGTTAGTTAGGGTATTGCTCCGGCATTCGTCTGGTGTTGATCGGAGAAACCACGGACAACTACCTTTCTCAGAGCAGCCAGCCGTTATAATTCTCTTCCAGACAGCGACTGAATTCGTCCCAGCTGACAAGCTAGTGTCTAAAATCCTTCCGCCTTCGAACTCTAACCTAGGACCTCCCGGTCAGAGGCAATTCGAGAGGTCAGTAGCTCTGATCAGCGGTTCCTGCGGCAATTCCTGGCGGATGCCTGAGTAGTTCGATTAACAATGGGCGACAGAACATATACGATTCTTCTTCCCCCATTCTGACGCTTTTAGTCCTTGTAGCCGGCGTTGGACTCAGTCCCAATATCCACCCCCCTTATGAAATCCAAACTCGACACAGCGAATATGGTCCAACCAACACTCGAATGGAATCACTTTGGAAAGGCTACATCGTCTTCAGCTGTTTGACGCGCGTACAAGAAACGGCATCTTCAGATTATTGTCTTATTTGAAGGAAACAGTGATTCACATCGCTTTAGATTATATTAACGAACAGCGGATATGCCGAGTTTCCAAATGTCGGTGCATAATAAACGTGACATACCTTAAAAATCGTATTTTTTTGTTAATTCAATGAAGTATTTATAAAACAGAATATTTTTACATGCAAAAATTTAAAATAGCACACAAAATGATATATGCACTAAAACCGTTTCTTTTCTAAGTAAATGGCTCCGCCCAGTTTAAAATCATTTTCCAGCAAAATCGCTTTTCGATATGTCACTTTTCTTGGCACCAGTGATGTAACAAAGCCAAAAGCACATTCTGAATCAAACTTTAAGTTGAACTTAATTTTTGTGAAGTTTGTAGATGGGGCCGGTTGGAAACCGATTCGATTGGTGTGCAGCGCCAGGAAGGACGCCGTTTGACAGCCACAGAATGCGCCGCCCCCCGCCCCCCGCCGTCCCCCGCCATCCGCCGCCCCCGCCGCCCCCGCCGCCCCCGCCGCCCCCCGCCGCCCCCGCCGCCCCCGCCGCCCCCGCCGCCCCCGCCGCCCCCGCCGCCCCCGCCGCCCCCGCCGCCCCCGCCGCCCCCGCCGCCCCCGCCGCCCCCGCCCCCCGCCGCCCCCGCCGCCCCCGCCGCCCCCGCCGCCACCGCCGCTCCCAACCCCCGCCTCCACGCGCCCCCGCCGCCACCGCCGCCACCGCCACCGCCTGCTCCCCCAGGCTCATCCAGCGCGGAGCGTCGTCAGTCTGCGCTATCCCGCGAGACGCATCTGTCTTTTGCGCGTCTGCTCTCTGCGTTCGGCGCCTTATCTTTTCCGCCGCGGTGCCTCCGATTCCCTCCCCCGCCGCATCGGCTGACGCGACGCCCGCCGCCGCGCCGGGCTGGCGCGCTTTTGTTTTCCCCCGGCGCAGAGTGTCCTCAGAGCGAGGGAGGGATGGAGGCCTTCAACGACTGTCCCGCCGACGGCAGTGGTGATGGCAAGCCAAGAGATGGATGTGGAGATCGCTGGGGAATATGATGCAAGACTTACATGCAATATTATTTTCTATCTGTGCACGTTTCCTTGGACTCCTGCAGTAGTAGATCAGAGTAGTTTGGGAAGATAGATTATTTCGTCGTCAGTATTCTTGTTTGTAAAATTTGTAGAGGTGGATGCACGGAGGGACGAAAAGAAGGAGAAATGTAAAACGGTGGGAGATGGAAAGTCGTAGGGTTAGTGAGTCAAAGGAATGGAAAGAGAGAGAGTAATGGAGATAGTAGAGAGAGATGGAGATAGAGAGTGAGAGAGAGGTGGAGGGATGGATATAGAGAGGAGAGATGAAGAGAGAGAGGGGCGGTCAGAGAGAGGGAGGGGAAGGAGGGACGGAATGATGCATGATGCTTGGCCACGGGTGTAAGTCAGTGGTGAGAGCATTAATGAACAATGATATTGCCATGAAACCGCGTTATAACCTAGGCATTAGTTTGAAGATTTTTGCAGTAGTAAAACACACTTCAAAGTTGTCAGCGCGCTTCCTTTGGTACCCTATCTAGTAGCGACCTTCTCATCAACTCCAAACTCCAACATACTTTGTGTTTGACACTTGAGACACCTGTTGGCGCCGCAAGTCATGCTTCTAGCACAGCGATTGCGAACTGGACAAGGAAGGGCAACGGAGCTTTCCCCCTCCGAGATACTGTACTCAGAGAAGCGGTGCGAGCAAAAGGGGGAAGGTGAGAGGGGCAGACGGCGGTCGCCGGTACCGAAAACCTGTGCAGTAGGCCTTCACCGTTGTTTCAGGCAACCTAAATGGGAAAACATGTACATCCGTTACTAGGGGGAGCAAGGTTTCCTTTTGTAGATACTAGAACAATGGCGATGTGTTGAATGTATTCGAAAGAACTGCAGTATGTTAAAAAGTACAACCTACAGATGTATTATGTAGTTTTGCTGACCCAGAGAAATCTGCTAGATTAAATAAAATCTGATAATTGACATAGGTCGCATTCATGGGATGAATAAAGAAATGTGCAGATTGAAGATTATTGAAAAATACTGAAAATCACGAGGATTTACAACATTCTTCAAACAAAGTGTTCATCAAAAATAATCAAGCCTGGGGTCAAAATTCTCTCTCGTGACCCCTGCCTGGTCTCTGTTTGTTAACATGAATTATTGTTTCAGAACGAACTAATTTTGTTATATTATTACTATTGTATGAAGTATATTGTTATCTAATAGAAGAATGGAAGTGGAATTACAGTACTAATTATGACAGAGTTGGATATTGCTTTGCGTTATGTATTGATGTATGTTCTATTATATAATTCGTATTGTTGTTGAATCATAAACATTCTAAATAATAATTACCAGTTAGAAAACGTAATTATCGATTTTCCAAGCGAACGTTTCTTCTCATTTCCGTAACATTGGAACACGGTGCGCCCGCCTCCGTATCGGGCACTACTTTAACTTCCGCCACTCGGCTCAGAGCTGGCGTGCAGATTTCTGAGACGACACAGAGCATTAGTTGGCAAGCACTGTTCTAGCAAATATTAAATGCAGAATCTTTTCCAGGGACCTTATTTACCTTTTTTTCCTTCCTACTCTGAGTGAAGAAGTGAGGGGAATAGCTAATCTATAATTGCAACGCAGTGAAACTTTGCATTAATGGATTATTTTTCACCATGACCTTGTAACACTAAACTTTAGGTCACAATTTTATTAGTTGTAGGTATTGGCTTTGTAGTGAAGCACGGGTGCAGGTGTGGCGAGGGTAACGAGGCGGAGCTGTCAAGTATCGAGAAGATTGGTACGCGATGTAAGTAATTGAAAATGCTTGTAGGTAACGTATTTTGTTTTTGTTACAGGTGAGTTTTCCTGAATGATATCGTAACTTCCGCCCAACAGTAGACGACAAGAAATGATTGGTTGTGATGTCTCTAAAAGGACGGGTGAGTTACTTCCTTATGTATTTCATGATGCAAAATCTGGTTGGCTTGGGAATAGATTTGGACAATTTCGGCTACTCAGCGCAGGGCCAAATAAATCAGTCACACGACTGAAATACAAGCTTTGTAGAAACGAGATGGGGTGTAGAACACGATAATTGTAAACTTTTAGGTTTAATGACTTAGTATTATCATTCTTTTAATAAATATAAAATGCGCAGGAGCTTTTATACGAGTACATTCAGGTTCGCGAAGTGTGTTAAGTTAGATGGAGAACAATGAAAAATAGTGTCTATAAAACACTGTCTGGTTAATATCTATTGAAAATAGATCCTTGTCTCTAATTAAAAATAAAACGATTGTTTCTACATAGGTGAAATGTGTGTGTTTTATAGTATTGATTCAGCTTTGACATTTTGTTCCTTTCAGTGTGTTTGGGATCTCTACTACAATGACGAAAATTATGAAGGAAATGTCATGTTGAGCAGTCCTCATTGTGCTCGAAATTACTCTTACCTGAAATGGCAACGTTTGAAACACAGCATGTACTTAGAAATCAAGTATAAAACATAACTCCTCAGCGAAAAGTACATTCAATTAGCTCTGACAAATTATTTCAACGCGTTTGTGTCTCTGAGTAACTTTGAAAAGAGGACATTTTGAAACGTTTAAGAAGTGTATTCGACTATTCACTGAAACATCAATTTTAATTACAGCTGTGGGACCGAAAATTTAGTTAAGAAAAATCAGCGATAATATTCACAACAGGAAACGTAGTGCATGTTTCCTCTCTCTTGTCGATTATTTAACGAAAACTACTCAATATCCAGCCTTCTATGACGTACTGTATGATACTGCGTGGACGAGATGAACCCTCGTGCTCTTTGTTAGAACAACGACCACTACTGTGGGCATTGGTGCTGTGGACGAAGCCACAGCCACATAGTGATGCGGATAAACCTACGTGAGATGATTAGTAAGTAGATGATCATTAATGGTATTAATTACGAGCAAACTCCAACACCGTTGGATCGATCTCCATGGAAGTTTGCACTTCTTCGTGTTTTTTCACCGAGAAAGTTTATGTTGTTAATTCTGTTGTAACTCCACTACACGGCGCTACATATTCACTACATATCTACAACATATTCACGTCAAATGCAACCTGCAACACAGTCGGCAGCATTTTGAATCTACATCGTTAAATAACTCCTAAACAAGGCGTTCTCGGGCCTTAAAAACTAAAATTTTGAGGACTTCCGAGACGGGAGGGGAAAGAGGGAGATGAAGGGCAGAACAACGTCCGCCGGGTTTTCCAATTATATGTATGACGTGAAACTGCCGAGGAACGAAATAAATGGATTTGAGAATTCGTATTTGTTTACACGAGTTTAGGAGAGAATTATGGTGACTCCGTATGACTTTCTTCAGAAACCGTCTTCAATAAGTCTGTGTTCAAGGCGGATGTTTTTTAAACCGACGTGGAAGTCCCATTCGTTGTGGAGAGGGAGGGCGGCAGTGAGTCGGCGGCGGAGGATCCTGGAGAGAGACGCCAGGGCGCGAGCGGAGGCCCGGGGGCGTTGGCTCTCATTTTCGCGGCTGGCTGCTCTCCGCGCCGATGGGCGGGCGCAGGTGCCGACGCGCGCCGGCCGTCTCGCGACCCTGCACACGCACACAACCACCGCCCTCCTCCTGCCTCCGCGCCCTGGAACCTTCTCTCTACTCCCGCCTTCCCCGTCCCAAGGTTACCTCCCTCGCCGCTTGTCCCCCTCCCGTCCCCCTTTCGTCCACCACCCGTCTCCTCCGACTCCTCTTGTCACCTCTCGTCTCTCTTTCGTCCACCTCTCGCCACCTCCTGACACCTCCCGTCGCCTTTCACACCTCTTGTCACCTCTCGTCACCTCTCGTCCCCCTTTCGTCCACTACCCGTCACCGTACACACCTCTTGCCACCTCCCACACCTCTCGTCACCTCCGACAACTCTTGTCACCTCTTGGCACCTCCGACACATTTTGTCACCTCTCGTCCACCTCTAGTCACCTTCCACATCTCTTGTCACCTCCCGTCACCTATCGTCCACCTCTCATCACCTCCAGACAACTTCCGTCGCCTCCCACACCTTTTGTCACCTCTCGTCCCCCTTTCGTCCACCACCCGTCACCTCCGACACCTCTTGTCATCTCTCGTCTCCCTTTGGTCCACCTCTAGTCACTTTCCACATCTATCGTCACCTCCCGTCCCCCTTTCGACCACCTCTCGTCACCTGACACCTCCCGTCGCCTACCACACCTCTTGTCACCTCTCGTCCCCCTTTCGTCCACCACCCGTCACCTCCGACACCTCTTGTCACCTCTCGTCTCCCTTTCGTCCACCTCTAGTCACTTTCCACATCTCTCGTCACCTCCCGTCTCCCTTTCGACCACTTCTCGTCACCTGACACCTCCCGTCGCCTACCACACCTCTTGTCACCTCTCGTCCCCCTTTCGTCCACTACCCGTCACCTTACCCACCTCTTGCCACCTCCCACACCTCTCGTCACCTCCGACAACTCTTGTCACCTCTCGGCACCTCCGACACATTTGTCACCCTCTAGTCTTCCTTTCGCCACCTCTAGTCACCTTCCACATCTCTTGTCACCTCCCGTCACCTATCGTCCACCTCTCGTCACCTCCCGACACCTTCTGTCGCCTCCCATCACCTTTTGTCACCCTCTCGTCCCCCTTTCGTCGATCTCTCGTCACCTCCCGACACCTCCTGTCACCTTCTGTCACCTATCGCCACCTCCCGGCACCTATGATCACCACCCGTCACATCCAATCATCCCCGGTCCCTCTCGTCACCTCTCGTCCCTCCCACCCTCTCCGATCCCGTTTTCCTCTCTTCACCCTTGCCGCCTCTCCCGTCCCTCTCCCACCCCTTCCATTTCCCCTCGTGCCCTCCTACTTCTCCGCCCCTCCCTTCCGCTGCTCCGCGGATCCTTCGCCCTGGCGACCCTGGCCCGCCGACCACTCCCGCGCCGAGACAGCGGACACGACGGCGTGCGGGGGAATGACTAGCGAAAGCGCATGACAAAGCACTAAGGAAAGTCCCACACATCTGGAGGTGGACGTTTTATGAGTTTTACGAAGGGGACAGTACCCGACGGCTGTCGTGTTATATCACACCATGCAGCGCTGTCTGCCAACTCTCCGGGAATGTGAAAGTCTCATTCGACGCATGCCATCAACGTATTCCAAGCACGATGCGAAGTACCTATTGCCAAATGTCGAAGAGCAACTTTAACTATGACTGTCTTATCGTTTTTCATGAGTTGAATTTTAGTCCAACGAATTTTTGGCATTTAGAAAACATTTCAAGGCAATATTGTTGATAAATGCAGTGACAAAACTCCTATCGTTGTGTAATCTATGCTACACTACACATGTTTGAATCAGGTAAAAAATACGTGTTAAATTGGTGTCTGAGACCCTTCTTTACGTTACCTTCTTAGAGTCTGGCTGCCTTATTGATTTTTAAGAAATGTGTATTTCTTTTATAATTTATACTCCACATGCTAAAAACGTTTGATTCTTCTATCATTAAAATTCGAACAAAATGTATTCAAGTGATATGAGAGTCAGAAAATTCAGAGAAATCGCAGTATAACGCGACTGTGTTCCAGAGCAACAAATCCAACAAACATAACCTCTGAATACATACGTATCGGTCGCTGAGACCGATAAAGCGGACGCGTTTCAAAGAGTCGTGGGTGCGAAACTAGAATCGGCATGGATGTTTGCGTGTGCGATGTGGCGTTGTAGATCTCTCCCAACTACCACGTATCACCTTTCAAACCTTTTTCTTACAGTCTATTCCGACTGTTGGAGCACAGGTATGAGAAGTACGCGTTAGATCAAGGCTATGGGCTCAAATTTGGCGTAAGGTTGGATCTAAGGTCTTTCGCCTAAATATGGATGTTTTGCATAAGATTGTGTTGTAGCATGGGGAAATGGGCCTTAAAACCCCCTCATCCCTCTTTAAACTGACTCCCTATCGAAACCTGGCCGTGATATCTTCCATTAAACCTGGTATCTGCAGATGAAGTGGGTCCTTGATCTTCTTTAGGCTATCCACCTACTAAATGACATCTACGTGACATTCTGATAACGGAAAACGGGAAGTTCCTATCCCATCAATAACCGAATAGGAGCATGAGAAGGGAAAGACGATAAATGCAACCCCAACCATTTCCAACAATTTCCTCAACCAGATATCTCCCACCAGCGAAGCACAGTCGTAGCCGGGACAAACTCTAAGCTCCAGACTGATGTACCAGCATGTGTTGTAGTGTAGTGGATGCAAGTATACGTGTGTGTAAGTAAGGGGTGTGAATAGGACAGAAGGAAGAAGGAAAGATCGCGCGCGGTTCATGACCTGTTTCTTAAGGCACTGCTACCGCGTTCGCCTGGTGTTGAAAGAAACCTTGGAAAACTACCGATCAGAGCAGCTGGCCGCAAGAATTCTCCTCTAGACAATTTGATGTACCTAGTTACCATTGGTATAAGATCTCAACGTTCCCCCTAAAGTGAATGAAAGTTAACTTAGAGGACGTGCGATCAGAGCAGCTCTTCTCAAATTGTCAGCCAGGCAGTGATGCCAACCGACTATCTAATATAAAAACTCTGGCCAACATAGCATTCCGTAAGAATTAGTGTAAAACGTTCAGTCTCCCTCTGTGTATCGCGTGCAACACAAGCGGTTACAGGGCGGTAACGACTGCAAGTCAGTGTGGTCCGGAGAACAAAGGCGGGTGCGGCGCAGGTGAGTGTTAAGGGGCAGGTAGCTCCGCGGGAAGCTGCCGAGGAGAACACAGCGCGAGCTGGCGTAATGGCCTCAAAGAGAAGCTGCGCGCGCTCGTGTGAGGTCCGGTGCTGATGACTTCCTCTCAGCGGGATGGCGTCCTATTGACGACAAGTTTCAGTTCAACGTATTTTCAAAGTTATTTCTAGGCCTTAAATTATTTAAATTAAAATTTTTACGCCTTAAAAGTGTTGAAATATGCTTTTAAAAATATGCATTTATGACCTAAAAATACTGAAATAAGCACCTTAATACGCAAATAAAATGAACACTTTTTCGTTTCCTCTATAAACCTTTCTTGACGAAATTCAGGACAAGCTTGCTTGGAAGGCAGCATTTTTGTGCAAACGTAATATAATCTTCCCTACTTTGCGGGAGAAGTAATATAAGTAAATATTCACCTTAGTGAAGTACATTGTATGTCTTGTATTTGTTCTGACTAATTTAAAAAGTATGTTATCAAGAAATATGCTACATTTGTACAAGTATTTTATCATTTGTAGAAGGCAAAAACCCAAACGCAATCTGTGACAAGCTCCTGAGAATCAATAATCGCTCACAAATAAACTGAAAATCTCAGGGCAATAACATGCTATGCCACGATACGCAAGTTTTGAGAAAAAGGGAAGTAAAGATTTAGACATTTTTTAATTATTTATTCAAGGTCAACCCAGAAGCAGCTGGGTCATTGACGCCCTGAGTTTCAAAAATACAGTATTTACAAAAGTAGGCAACGGTTACAAACATACACATACATACATACATACAATTAATGGAACATTAAGCACTCAATTGTTAAATACAATTTATCAGATTAAATTTCGGAAGAAGTTGAATAATCTTCATGTGGCCTAAGTAGGAAGTTGAAGATACAATGAAGATCACCATTAATGTTGAAACTCTGTCAGTCGTCATTGTATGGCAATCAACAATGAGGTGCTTAGTCGATACTGGGAGATTGCAATTTGGGCAAAGATCAGGAGTAGTCTTCTTCATCAAGTAGCTATGGCTAAGCTTAAAATGACCTGTATGAAGTCTGGTTATAACAACTTGATGTCTTCTGCTAAGTCTAATTGTGATAGGGAATTCCTCGATATTCTTCCTGACTGTATGCAATTTAGAAAGCAACATTTTTCCAGTTCCGCCCCAAAGCTTCTTAACCGCAAGTAAGATATAATGTTTAACGTCAGGAAGTGAGCCGCCAGCTTCAGTTTCAATTTCGGGAAGAGAGATCGCTGCTTTCGCTGCTGCATCCGCTTCTTCATTGCCCTGGATGGCTGGCTATATAAGAAGGAAGCCAAGCTTTTGTAACGCGATATCCTTCAAAGGTGTGATGAAGCTTTTCTTGAACTTCTTGTTTCAGGGGATTTAAGGAATGTCGGTTGCGGACGGAGGATAGAACAGATAGTGAATCAGAAAAAATAACAGTATCTGAGTTGATGGTCTTAGGATGCTAATATCTGTAGCTTTATTAATAGACCAAGATTCACATGCGAACATGGAATAGAAATATGGGTTTCGATAGAGATACTTAAAGGGTGAGTTAATGGAAATGACAGCTCCACTAGATTTTGATTGTTGCTTTGATCCATCCGTGAAAAATTGGCTATGGTTGAAAAATCGGTGCTTAAACTCCAGGATTAGTTGATTAAGGATAGGTTTTGGATTATCAGGATTTGTAAAGTTAGTAGCTCCTCTATTGATTGACAGGGATAAATGATCGCAAGGGGAAAGGGGGTTGAGTTTCCTCTTCATGATATCATGAGATTCAATGCCAACTGCAACACGGTACTTAACAAGTCTAACAGCGGTTTAGGATAGTTTGGATGATTTGCATATTGAAAGGGCTTGGAGAGTTTATAGATATAATGAAGTGTGGGATTTGGGGAAAAACCAGGAGTGGAGTAAGCAAATTTTAGGTAAGAAGGTCGAAAAATTCAAGTTGGTCAAAAATTTGAACTAAAAAACTGTCAAGTCAAAATTTCAAAGAAGTTTCGGAAAAAGAGAGTTAGGAGTAACATTTGTACCTATGTCACATTTATAAGTGTATTTCATATATTAGAAATGTAAAGAAAATATTGGAGAAGTTTTGAAAAAACTATGAAAATGTCTCAGTTGTTTCATGTAAAATATCCCTAAAATTTAATGACTTCATTTCAAATTGGTAGAGCCTCGAGTGGACTCAGTTCGATCAAGAAATACATAGTAATTTTGGGAAAATATCCAACTAAGAGTTTAGACACTTTTGTTCATAGACAGATAAGGGGACAGATGGTCAGTCGGAAGTTTTGGAAAAACCTTTTCGACATCCAAAACATGTATTTCCGATTAAAATATGACCATTTCCCCCATAATTACATAACTTTCTCTCATACTACATGTATTACTCAGTGCGTATGTGTACGAGAAAGTAACAACGAAACAGAATATTACTTTACAATTCAACAGGTTATAACGTGTGGAATCTCGTGTGTCATCCTATGCCTTCAATACAAGAATTTCAAGGATTTCCAGCAATATATACAGTTTATTGCATTATGTCATAATTGCATAATTGGCTGTCATAATTGCATAATTTTCTATAGTAACACTTGAAATGATAAGATGTAACAATTGTATTTCATTTGTTGGCTTATTTTTTTAATTGATAACGTTAACAAATAATACGTGGAATGACTTTTGTTAGTATAGAAAATTAGGAAAAGTATTTTTTTAATACGTGTGGTTGTCCTCTGGGGGAGGGGCTGGAGCCCAGTGAGCCGCCCCTCCCCTGGAGTTGTCTTTATTGTTGTCTTAAATGTTAACAGTAATGATGATGAGGATGATGAATATGATTTTGCTGTGTCAATTGTAACAAGTAGGGGGCTTAAAGAAACGAAACCACAGGACTGAAATTGTACGAATGAAAGAAGAACAATCGACTGTTCGGTTCGTTGTGTGATGCGAGCGCGGCCACCCAGATCGCAGGCGGGCGCTCGGCGTCGCGCCAGGCGCCCTGCGGAGCGGGCGGTGTGTGTGTGTGCGTGTGTGTGCGTGTGTGTGCGTGTGTGTGTGTGTGTGTGTGTGTGTGTGTGTGTGTGTGTGATGAGGGGGGGGAAGGTCGGATAAGCGGGCGGGCGCACCAAAGAGAACGAAGCGGGGAGTAGCGGGTGGGTGGGCGTATGGGAGCTGCAAGGCGGAGAGGTAAAACAAGTGTATCTGAATTGAATTGATGCTTTATTTTACGTGGCGAGACTCAGGCAATGAGGCCTGCTCTTCGTCTGACCACGCAAATTTCTCTACGCTCCTTTCACCATTTAGCGGGCGACGAAACAGGCAATTTGAATTTAGCTCAAAGGCTTCATTTAGGCTTGATGATCTTTAGGCTACGATCAGTGTGGATTCGTATTCAACCGAATTCCCGTTCGCCCGAACACGACGGTTTACGGCCGAATAATTCAAACCCTCACTAGAGCGCAGGCACGGTCACGTTGCATCCGACAAGTTCTGGCAAACTTCGGAGCCGGAAGACCGATATGAAATGAATTTGATTTATTCGGCCGATCTGAGCTGTCGGAGATACTAGATGTCGAAACGTTCGTTCACTTGTATACGAACAAGATGCTCTGTGAAAGATATCGGATGTTAGATATCACAACAGGGACAAAAGCAGAAAATTACGGAATGAAATCGTAGAAGAAATGGGCGGAACTAGCCCAAAAGTGTTGTAAACATGGGATATAACCTCACATATCTTATGAAGAGTCATTCCTTTGTAGTAATGCATTTTCTAAAATTCGACATTTTTTTCAATGTCATCTCTAATTGCTCCAAGTATGTAAAAAGAAGGTTTCAAAAAATTCGAATTGCATTCGAAAAATTTCACTGGTTGTTTCAGTAATTGATAATATAAGGTTACTGTTCACTATTCAATATTCACGAGTGTTTTCGTGATTGGCGAAAATAGGGTTCACCTAGTAATCATTTTGATTTTCAAGCAGAAGAAATTTAAGGACAGAGCTCTCAGCCAGCAGTTGTTATCTTCTCGCTTCCACTTGATGTCACTTATACTCAATAATTCACAGATAGATGTCTATTGCAGTCGGATGGTGTGTGGCCACTCAGCTCGGCAGAATCTGTCGGCCGTTTCCGCGCGAACTTTTCTTCGGCCGCAAACGGATCCACTCTGACCCTACCCTTACATGCAGTAAATCTACAACAGCTGGATTTACTTCCCCTCCGAAGGAAGACGTACGAAGGATTTTTTCGCCCTTAAAAGTCCACGGCTTCGATCGGGTTTGCACCCGCGAACTTCGGTATAACAGTCCGATGCATCAACCCAGTAGTGTAAAGGTCTTCTAGTGGTGGGTGTGGCACGTGTCGTGCACCGTAGCATGCCACGAGCTTCTCTGCGCCACTAGCGTCGGGAGAGGAAATATTAGTAATTCCGTCGTTTTACAGTAGGGATGGCGTTGTCGCTGGTGTAATAAATTGTGTGGAGGGATGATTTCGTCGTGGCACTCGTGCCACGGACTCTCACTCGTGGCATCGACCTTGATAACTTTGCGCTAACCATTAATCCATCGCTGCCGCATCTGCAGGGCGGGTGGGGCAGGTCGAGCGGAGCCATTGGGACGGTGGGGGGGGGGGACGATTGAGCTCGGGGCGCTGACGGGCGACCGCCTGTTTGTTTTGGCCGGCGCTGCGGGGCGCGTGTCGGAACACGTGTACCGACACGTGAACACGTTTACGGCCCCACCGCCGTGTTTTTGCCGCTAGGCCACGCGGCGGGCGGCTGCGGGCGGGGGGGGTGCGGGGAAGAGGGGGTGGGGCGGGGAGGGCCCCCGGGAGAGGCCGCAACCCGCTCAGCGGCCTAATGATCGCGTGCCGAAGCGGCGCTCAGGGCTCGCTCGTCATCGGGCGCTTTGCGCTGGGACTCTTTGAAACTGAATGAACGTTGGAAGTGCGTTTTGGGATTCGGCAGAGGAGAGACCAGGTCGAGAACGAAGGGTTGGGTGTTGTTGACAAAACTTTCACTGCAATGTAGATGAGATGAACTATTGCTATTGAGAAGGATATAAATACAGTACAAATATTTTCTCTCCTAATAGTGACCTGCAGCTAGCAAAAATCCCGCTGAACAATACGATACAAAATGATTGTCCCCCTCCCCAAAAAAAGCAAGCACACTGCTCAAGAATAACGAATATATAACATCATAATACATTGCAATAAATTAAAGGTTTTAACAAAAACCGTCTTCACAAATAATGGGGATGACTCGTTTTATTCATTAATTCACAAAAGTTGGAAAATTAAAGAATGACAATATTTGAAGAGAAATTGCGATCAGATTAAAATATTTTTGTGAATAAAGTGTTTTTATAATTTTAGGAAACTGTAAATATGTAAGACTAACTGAGAATAAGAATAAGAATAAGAGTCTGTAGTCGAAGCTCTGATACACGCAAGATTTTCTTCCGTTAGCAATGTGCCGCTACACTCCGCATGGTGAAAGTGTTTGTGGCCAACCAAAAAAATTCGTAAACGTCGTTGTATATATAATCGTAAACTCGTAATAAAAATTCGTAAACTAACGTAATATAATCAAATGTCATGTCTGCCCCCTTTGAATTTCGCTTCATTCAGTATCCAATACGCTCGTATTCAGGGTTGCCAGATTGGGCGGAATTCCGCTTTTTGGAGTGAAAAATGGCTCTCTCTTGCGGGGCAAAATTGAGTTCTCGGAATACTGCCAAACGGAAATGGAACAAAAGATATGCGATTTTGTGCGGGTTTTCAGATTACGAGGAAATTATTAAAAAGTAACCACAGCGATGTAGAGAGTAGTTTGACTTTAAGTTTTTACTTTATAAAAGATTTTTCGTGAATCATTTGTTCATTCGTTATAATTTACTTTCAGAAGTGAATAACATTAGTTTTTACATCTCTAGTATGGGGTGTATTTTAAAAGTCATAATGTCTTTGTTTGACACAACTTGACTATATAACATATCTCATTGGCAGCACTTCCTGTTAATTTTAAAACACGTCCTTTTAAAATTAAGTTTAGCAACAATTGTCCAAAAAACATTTCAATGTGATATGACAACGTGATGAGTAAAATGATCTCATTTGAAAAAATTATTTCATCCCTTTAACTATTCCTCCCATCTGCTGTATTCATAAGAATATTAATTATAATCTATTTTTAAATATTAAAATAAAACTTACTATTACAAAAAAGTATAAGTTTTTACATAAAGTATTAATTGCAATGTTCACAAACAAAAAAGAAAATAATGAAGCATTTCATAGGGTCACCTCAAAAGAAACTTCAAATACATATTATTTTAATGCAAATTCAAATTTCCAGTGGAAAGTTTAATTTTACTTATTGGGTGGAACTGGGCTGATTTACAGCCATCTAACGGCGGATGTTAGTACGAAGCATCTGGCAACCCTGGTCGTATGTTCCACGAGCTCCGAGGCATCGCCGCTGGGCGATGCCTGTGCAGCATCCTTCTCATCAGGGCTCTACCTGCGCCAAGCTGCCTGCGCGCTCGTCCACCTCCGCCCCGAGCCGCCTTCTTCCACCCTCTCCCACCCCTTCGCCTCCTTGAGCCGAGAGCCTTTTCTCATTACAGGAAGAGGGGGCTCCTTAATTGCTCTATTTTGGACGGAAATTAATTAATGTCTACATAACACGTGCGTTTAATGGCCGCCTCGGGGCCGTGGCCGTGACGCCGCCGCTGCCGCGTGTGTGCCCAAGTGCGCTAACGACCCTTTGAAGTCCACGCGCCCGCCGCCTGCCGGGTAGGGACGCGAACATTTTGTACAAACATCGAAGTTTTAAACGTCGATAAATTAACACCGATGTTTTTCCTTTTCCGATATTTTGTTTCTGAACGAAAAATTCCCGTGATCGCAATATTGTAAAAGTTAAAATATGAAATGGTAACTGATGGTAACACTGTTTCTTCATGTGCTGGAACCACAGGAACGCTGTACGACCTTCCTTGACCAAACTCTCTCGCCAGAGGTGGCCTCCATTCCCTTATATTTCCTCCTTCTTCATATTGATTTCGTGCATTGAGTTTCGGTCAACAAATACGCTGCGGGCTTAGGGTGTGCCTCTTCTTCTAGTAACATTATTCGACTAATTGATTAACACGTGAATGATCTTGGCTGTCGGGTTGATGCCGCGTCGAAGGCAGTGTTGCCGACGTTTCGACCATCTTATCGTGGTCTTCCTCAGGGCTGGTCTGCTTCCGCGGCGTCATTCGCACAGCGATCATTAGCATGACTCCGGCCGCGGAAACGACTTCAATTGATCAACACGAACACTGTCAAATTAAATTTGAATGCCCACGAATTTAATGTTAGAGTTAACATCGATGTTGAAAAACATCGATTGTTTTTAGTCCATGCATTTTTAACATCAATGTTTTCATTTCGAACATCGATGTTCGCTGTCATCGATGTTTTTATATCGATGTCGCGTCACTACTGCCGGTTCGCGAAGCAACACGACCGTCCTTCCCGCGTCCATCCCTCAGAGGCAGGTACTTTACTCAGAGGCAGGCTTCGCACAACGAACTTCAATTTTCACATTTCATATGTCATACGAGACTGGAATATCTGAATTCCAGATAATGATTAAACGAAGAGGGAAATGTTGTATGTGATACGTGGCTTCCTGTTCTGTCGCCCCTTCCACAGAGGCGGGTCATCTACGGTAACAGAAGTACTTGATGATGATAATTAGTCAGAAATTGAAAATATTGTTCCCGGTAACAATCCAGTTATTGATATTAAAATAACAGTGAAATTAGACAACATGTTACTGAGATTGGCGAAAATCAAATGTAACCAAAACCAGATAAGGTAGAGTTGTCAAACGTACAGTAGGACTAGATTTGTAAGTTTAGAAATTTTCCATTAGATTTTGTGACTTGTTATTTATCTTCACTTATCAAAAGGGAAGATATGTGCTATAATTGTATAACTAGCCCCTCGTACATGCCACTTCAGCTTTCACATTTCAAATCAGTTATGTTGGACTGTAATCTCAGAATTCCAAATATTGATTATTTTAGAGCTCAAACACTATGATATGGACCGTTCAACTCCCAGCGATCACGTACATGCTGGTTGCCAGCACATTTAAATTATAATCGAATGTACGTGATGTCAAAAAAATAAAATTCCTCAGAAATCTACTCTTCTGAGGTTCAATAATGTGAGGAGAGAGGGCACCGCTATTAGTGCGGCTGTAGCTTCAAATTCTGAAACTAAGGTAGGAAATTTTCAAACCCGTCTGGAAGGTCCGTATCGGACCTCTCGTTGCTTTCGGGAAGGAACACCGCCAGCTTCTGTGTCTGAAACGCACTACACTTACAGGACTTAGGACATCAGTACTTGATGTGCTCGGAGCCAATAAACACTCCCTCCCTCGTGCGTCCGACGGTTTCGGTTTCCGAGAAGCTCTCGCTTCCTGCGCCGGGATGCGGGCACCGCTCTCTCGCTGCCTCCAGCGCTCCTCGCGGCGCGGAGGCAACTATATTTCAATCGAGTCGCGCAGCTCGGGAGTTAATGAAGCAGAGCTTCCTGGATCCGCCCAACATGCTCTGTCGCTTCTCTGCCTCCACCTCCGGCACCATGACCTCCGTCTTCCCCTTCTGCTCTTGTTGTTCTTGATGATGTTTTTGCCAATGTCCATACACAGGAAACTTGTTTATTGACTCACCCGTGACGTGGGCGGTATTGTACAATTTTCTAATTTCGCATTTCGGACCTCCCAGCGCGACTAACAACAATAAAAGCGTAACTTATTATTGGATTTGTTAGAGATGTGTGTGTGTGTGAAGTAAATCAGCTATTCACAGGTTTCATCCAACCGGGAGCTTATATGTCGCCACAGTGACGTCATTATAGTGACGTTCAAGCTCCCGATTGGATGAAACCGTCAACAGGTGATTTACTTCTAAATAAATCCAAGTATACGCGACACTCTACAGCCCAGTTTTTGAAATGAACACAAAAGTATCTTGATTGCATTAATAGAATCTGAAGATTTGTTTTCCCCCTAGGAAATATTCACCCACCCACTGAAAACTTATTCAGGCATCCACTTCTTGTGAGTCATTGTTTGTGTGATCGTATCGTCTTTTAAATTCTCTCATATTTCGGGTCCCGTGAAGATATCTTTCTTTCGGACGTGGCAGCATTACCGACTTCGTTCTTCGATTGGATTTCCGAAACCCGTCATTTTCATCTATCCAATCTCCCTTTTCTTGTTGATTATGTGGCGGCAGAAGCTTTGTTTCTCTACCTTGATCCATAAACGATCAAGTTGTCCGTAATTTAAGTAAGTCAGTTTCCTGTGTAATATGTAAATGTTGGACAAATCAGTGTACATTTTGAAATATGGTAGGATATGATAATGCTTTGATGCAGAATTCGTTTATTTACTCATACAGATTTGTTGGGTGAGAAATTAAATTTTCTTAAGGTATTCTTTGACATTGAAAGAAATAATTAAAATGCATCACGTTCAACCAGTCATTTAAAATATATAGTGGTTTGAAAGATTTTATGAGCCAGATTATGTAGCGTAGATAACCATATCTTATTTATTCTCCGAAAATACTTTTTTTGTGCTCTGTTGTTTGAGTGACATAATATTAAGATTTAGAAGTATGCAAACAGTAGTTCTGGTACAACAGAATCGCAAATTAGTACCGCTAGACACGTTTAAAAGGCATTTCAAAAATTAACTTTAAGACTTTTTACGTTCTATTACACATTTAATAATTTCTTTCGCAAAGAGCTGTTTGAACGGGAACAAGAAAAATGCAAACTATTCGTGTTAGATGTGGTTCTTTCGCGTGTACGGAGTGTTAACAAGTATTTTTCCACTGTTTCTTTAATTGAAGAAGCTTAAATAAAATATGTACAAAAAGTTGAGGTTGTAATTATAGAGAATTAGGATATCTGAACATGGTCTGTATAGCTGTTCTCATTCCTCAAGAGACAGTCTCTATTACGTGCAATATCAGTCCCAAATTACCTAGGTTTTGACATTGTCTTTCTGGTTTTATGTTCCATTGTCTGCACTTCCTCACCAAGACAAAATTATAATGCCCTAAAATCCAACTGCTTCGAGCAAGCGTCTACTTGACTATGCAAACAATTCCCAGACCTTTCCTCAATAAACGGAGTTTGAACTAATGCACCCTGGCGGAGAATATCTTACTAAGAAGCGTGGGCGGAAGATGTCGAGAGTCCCACGCCCATCTTCTCAGACACTTCCTCAGGGCGAGCGGCGGAAACGGGCGGGGGCAGGGGCGATGGCAAAGGCAGAGAGCGTGTCGGCGTGGTTTCATAAGTCTTTTCTTCTCCTTCTTCTCCTTCTCCTTCTTCTTCTCCTTCTACCTATTCTTCTTCTCCTTCTTCCTCTTCTACTTCTCCTTCTTCCTCTTCTTCTTCTCCTTCTTCCTCTTCTTCTCTTTAATCTTCTTCTTCTCCTTCTTCTCTCTCTCCTTCTTCTTCTTCTTCTTCTTCGACGGTTTCTACCCCTAAGAGTTTGCCGTTTTCGATTTCCATATTTTTCGGTCCTTCTATTGACCTTCTTCTAGTTCCTTTCTCCTCCATTACTCGCTGTATATACGCCTTCCAGGTCAAAACAGGTCTACCTCTTCTTACGCCTTCTTTCAGGTATCCAGTTTAAAATTTGATTTGGCCATCTCTCACTTTGCATCCTCTGGACATGTCCGTACCATTGAAGAGCTTTATTTTCTTGTCTTCTGGTTATGGTTGTTTGAACCCCAGCTCTTTCTCATACTACTTCGTTTCTTATCTTGTCCAACCTTATCTGCAAAGATCTCATAATGTCGAGCTCATAAGTTCTCATAAGTATAGTGAGATTTTTCTAACTCTGCCCCTCAAGCCCCTATGGCCACGATGGAATATCACGCGGCATTTCGCGTTCTGCGTCGTACCGCTAGAAGTCGCATGATCGCAAGCACTACTTGATACAGTCGCGATCATGCGATACCTGGCGGCACGACTGGGAACGTCGCGAAATACCGTGACATATTCCATCATGAAGACGGGCATTGTGGGGCAAATTTAGAAAAATCGTAGTACAAGAGCGGATTTTAATGACTTAAAACATCGCCTAAATGGTCAATAAAATACCCTTAAAATGTTTTTAAAATGCCCTGAAAGAAAAGTAAAATGGCGTAAAAAATGTGATCAAAACCAGTTCGGTTGAATATCTCAAGCTGTTGAATACGTTACTAATGTACTCGAGGCTTCTTGTATTCGTTCAAGTGAACTCGGCTTTGAAACTCTTGGTTTGGACTGTTCTTTACCAGGAAATCTGTTTGGTGTGTGTCACAGGGACCTTAAATTTCCTCCTCACAACGGCTGACATAAAGTTTCTATGTGAATAAATCGAATAGGATACTCAGAAATTCTGCGGAGAAAGTTTGTTGCACCTCGTAAATATTATTTGAAGCAATGTACCATTAAAATGATATTCATATCGATGAAATAAGCGAAAAATCCGGAAGACAGACAGCATTGTGTAAGGCGAGCACTGAATGTTCGTCGGTTGGAAAATAGCAAGCAATCTACCCACAATATTCGGGATTCGGTGAGTAGTCGCTCGCTACTTGCCGAATACCGAATATGTGGATCCCCTTTAAGGTTAACATTAAAGTTGTACATACATATTATTACTTTTATTTATTCCCTGTAGTTCCCGTTCGAATAATTCCAACGGACTTCGGATGGACAGAATATGACTAATGTCAAAGATCTCAAAGGGTCCCCTCGATAAGATGGTAAAAAGTTCCCCTCAACCAAATTACATATGAGTGAATACACTATACTTCTAACATAAAAATAATATTTTTGAAAGGTTTATTAGCCTCCGTCCTACCACCCACACCCCTATACTGCCAAAAACGTGTTTTTTTTAATTTCAATTTTTTTCGTCAACTGAACACTATTTTATCAGACTGAAAAAATATGATAAATAAGAACACAACTTGGACTATCAGAAAAATATTTTTCAATATTTTCTCAGGCCCAAATTCGAACACAAAAAAATATTTTCGAAAAAAAATATCAAGAAATATTTTTACTGTGTCTTAGAAGCCTGGAACAGGCTCGAAAAAAATGTCAAAGGTTTCTCTTTACACACAAATTGTTGTGTATTTTTTTCAGATTTTTCCAATTACTGGGCTGCAGTTAAAAAAATAAAAACCATTTTCCCGCCTTTAAAACACCTGGACTTTCAATATACTTTGAAACTGACTGCAACGGTTCTCTGCATTTATTTTAGTGTTTATTATACATTTGTACACATTGTTGTAGCACCCAATAAAGTTTTGATTTTGGAATATACTTACGAAGTATCATTTTTAAAGCTTTCTAATCGTTTGCGTAAGTAATCGTACGCTACGGAAAGACGATAGTTTTGGCAATTTATAAGAAACAATCGACACAAGACCTTATAAGTGTGATACTGGTGGATAAAGAATTACACCCCATCCTACAACAAACAGATTTTAGAAGAAAAAATAGAAGTTTGCAGATTATGACATACAAAAAAAGATTATTGCAACACACATTATAATGGTAAATATCTCGGAAGCGATGCTTCCTAGGTCTTTTAAACCAGGTTTGCTTGTCTCATGGGGACACGCCTTTTTTTTAGAACAAGTAAATTCTAACACACATGTTTTGGGGGACGGGTAGGTGACAAATGGGGAAATGATAAGGGACATTTCGTGTGCAGGATAGGTGGGGGACAGTGGGGAAGTGAAGGGGAACATATTAGACCCCGATTATGTTGTTGGGATGTATTTTTCAAATACCACTTTCATGATCATCCTATTTTACAATTTTGCATATTAGTTCTTTTGGGTGCGCCCTTTCCGTAGCACAGATGGACAGAAAAGAGAAGCCGATATCAATGTAAAATTAAATTGAAGGAAAATACTGAAATTATCTTCACGATAAAATTAACGGGACTATTTTATTTTCTGCGAATTTTATCCCAACGCTCAGCAATATTGGAATGAATTCTCTCGCACAGTACCGGGTCTATAATGCCGTAAACTACTTTTCGGGAATGAGCGTTTGCATTTGGGTGCTACATTAAATCAATTTTCAATTTTCGTACAATTATTATTTACAAAGTGCAGAGTTTTCGCACGTGTACAGATTGTACGAGTGTCTCCATATTTATACGTATTCAAGAACAAATACTTAGGTAAAGGAAAAGACAACTTTTTCTCTAGTCTGAAACAATCTACAGACGTGAGACCACAGACTTCCGCAAACAATGCGTTACTATTTATCTGTCCGGGAGGCGCCCCGTTCTAGGCTCAGTTGTCAACGTTTTAGCTGCTATTCTGTGGCCTTCCTCCTCAAGCAAGGTCGCACGTGCTTAGGACGCGGCAACTGCCGAACTGCCAAGTGGTTGACTACAAATGTCTTAGTTTTTTTTTTTAAAACTATGACCCAGCTATTAAAAAAATATGAAAAAAATTCACAAGCATTTTGAGGTGAAGTTTTAAGATTATTTTCGTGCCAGTGTCTGTGTTCTAAGACAAGTAAAACAGTTCTTGTAAATCTGGGTCTAACCTCTTCCCTTTATTTTCCACATGTTCCCCAATTATCTCTCAAATATGACGGAATTATTATTTAATAAAACTGCCAAACACTATTATCTTTCCTTAGCGTATGATATTCTCATACAAAGGATTAGAAAGCTTTAAAAATGATACTTCGTAAGTATATTCCAAA